>JABUQX010077752.1:0-7500 GCA_015478945.1 Trachelipus rathkii
TTTATATTATATATAGTATATATATAGTATGATATATATATTATGTGTAAAGTATTACGCGGCAATGTAAGGGGCTCGAGGACGGGAACACAGGGGGAGACGTTTTCCATTACCCCGTAGGGGAGGGGGGGCGAGGAACCCCCGCGACACCCAAATACCAAGAGCGGGGGTTCCCGGAGACCTCCCGGAGGGGGGAATTAGTCCCCCCTCCCCTCCTACCTATACCCCGTTAGTTCCCCGGAAGGCCCGAGAGACCCCGACTCCTTTCATCGGTGCTCTATACCCTTGGGGTATTCTTTATGTTAAAAAAAAGAGCAAAATTAAGAGGAAAATCTATTTGTTGAAGGCGATATTTAAATAAAAGGTCTGCTTAATAGGCTGCCTTTATCATTATTTACTATAATAAAACAATAATTTTTTTTTTGTAATTTTTTTTTTTACATTTTCCTATGTAAAAATGTTTCTAGCCGAGATTCAAAAAGTATTTCCTTTTGTTCGCCCCTGTTAAGGCTGTTGGGTAGTTTTTGAGATATAATTTTTTGTGTTTTTTTTTTGTTTTCTTTTTGTTACATTTTGGGCACTAAAATGTTACCAGGATTGCATTCCAACAATGTATTTCCTTTTCCCTGTTATCTATTGTAAGTTTTTTGAGGATATTGATTGTAGTTTTAAACCGAATTTATCACCTAAACAAATGTAATTATAGTAATATATATAATATAGCTATATATTATGATATATATATTAATTATATATAATATCGATATATATAGTAAGTATATATTATAATATTATATATATATATTATAGTAAGTATAATATAATATATGATATATAATTATATATATATAGTATAGTTATACGTATATAGTATATATTATATATATATATATATAGGTATATATTATATATATATATATTATTAGCTATATTTTATAATATATTTTATTAAAACAACATAGAAAGTAAATTGGTTTTTTTAATTTCAAAATCTACCGGGTATGGAAATGGCTTACTCCTTTGGGGAGACTAAATTCAAGAACACCTTAAAAACTACAAACACGTTGGATCGCGTGTTCAGGGGTTAATTTTTTCAGACTCAAAAAAAAATAATTTAAGATTCAATCATCCATACAGAAATGAGGATATGAAATACCATATTGTAACAATGAAAAGTTAATTTCTAGGCTAAAAAAATAGTCAAAAAAAAAAAAAAATTTTTTTATTTTAAAAAATCAATGTGAAATACATTAATGATTGAACAAATGGAATAATCGTCGGTCAACGTCTTAAAACTTATTAACATTTCAAATAAATATATCTATGAATATTTCATTTTTTTTAAATATAATAGCGTTATTGTTTCTTCCTTAAAACACAATTTTAAAATTCAACTTTATGATAGTAGAAGTGTATTATATAATTAATAATGTATATAAAAAAAAATATTTTTGTTTCTTTACCATTAATTAGATTTAAACATTACTTATTCAATGCTCTTTCCAATATGTGATCTACGCGAATTGTTTGTCATTCTATATGTGAATCTACCAGTTGGCAGACCAACCAAAGCCAACCATGTTAATAATAGTAAAATCAGGCAAAGTTCTTAAATTACGTTATTGATTATATATTACTATATAAAATATATATATACTATTATATACTATATATATAGTTTATATATAGTATATATAATATAATATAATATAGAATATAGTATATGACATTTATATAAAATGTATAGTATATAAGACATTGTAACAAAAATATATCTGTTTACAATATAAGATGTATTTTGGGTTGTTTTAGTTTTCGACACATTTTTGGTTTTAAGCCATCTTTTTTTTTTTTTTGGTTAATCTACATCTTAAAAAAAACCTTTGTTACAGTCTTGTCTATTATTTATTTCTGCTAATAAAATTGCAAGTAATAACAAATAGTTGCTCTTAATTTGTAAAGCACCTATTTTATCTCGGATCATTCTTCTTGTTACAAGGTCAGTACAGTCAAGTAAATTCAAAAGGAAATCATTAAGTATCACAGTTCTGATTAGGCTGTATAATGAATAGCATCGATAATTCAGACTTCAATATCAATACGTAATAACTTAATCATTTTTTAGTTATAATAAAACATAATTTAAAAAAGTAAAAAAGTAAAATAAAAAAACATTTCTTCTAGGGATTAACTCGAGAAGTTATATTTGAGAGGGATGAATTCTTCACTTTGTCTTTTCCAAACTTTATAAGTGTACAATACTTAGGCAGCAGATATTTATATTTATCATTTTTCATTAATTTCACAATTGATTAACCTTTTCATATATGCTAGTAGAATACACGGATAGAATTTTTTTTTTGCCAATATACATATATATATATATTATATATTATTATATCTATATATCAAAATTAGCTATATATATATATATATATATGAATAATATAATATATATATTAGTTATATACTTATATATATATATAATATATATGTATATATTATATACTCATACCTTCAGTTTTGGGGTAAAGATAGAATAACTTAACAATTACATCACTTTTTTTAAAAAATTTCAAAAACAGAACCAAATTAGATGCAAATTACACTGCTCCAATATGTAAAGACACTTTAGAAGATTGTCTACAAAATAAAAAGAAAGAAAGTTGGTAGAATTATAAAATGGAGTGTATGTCCACGCATTTTACAACCGCAAAGTTCATGTGTAAGATTGAGCTTTAGCAGTTTAGTCTAGTCAGAGACTGTTCGGAGAGAGAAAGTATCTAGACCTGTTCTGAAATGCGAGTCGCCAGGAACTCCCCTCAGAGAGATTAGGTTACATGACTGGGAAAATTCAAAAGAACAATTTATAAATTATAGCAACAATAGAAAGGAATAAGTTTGAAGGACGAGAACAGTTTGCGCTTAGGGAAAGATTAAGAGGAGGTTAGTTAGTAGAGTTGACTAGAATTAAGGACAGAGCTTCCGGACACTTAGTCCTGAGGCTAAACCGTATGTTTAAGGAGATCAATATGCTGTTGGAAACGACCCCGAGATATGGTAATTTAACGCCCCTATTTCAAGAGGTTGAACACTTGAACAACCCCTGATTGCAAAGTTGAGTATATTGGGGTTGTGAGAACCTTCCAAAGATGCCTCGCGAACACCCAAATTTTCTTTAGTTATAAGAAACCTGTTTAGAAAAGAACATAAATATATCTCTTCTATGAAAGATTACGAGATAAATGAATATCAAAGTAATATTTTAAGAGTTGTTTGTTTTTCAAGGAAGATATTAAAGTTTTGTTTGTGAAAATTATGAAAGGTAGCTTATTGATGCATATAGAAACCACATAAGCGGATGTTTCTTCTCTCAGTAAACACAATTATAGATATCCGAGGAAAGTAAAGATGATGGGTTTGTTGTGCTTCAAGCCACCCTCCTGGCATCATTTATTTTGCTGTTGAAAGATGCGGTCTTTTTTTCAAATTTGGAAGGATTAATACGATGAGTGTTGGAGGTTATCAGTTCTTAAGAAATATAAAGGAGAACAGCAGAACAAACAGAATCATCGATGAGGAAATAGAAAAAAAGAGGTTGAGGGATAGTGAGAGATCAGTCGATTCTGGAGGAACGTCACCAAGGATAGATTTAAAGGATAGATGGTGGCTATTTACAAATAGAATGTACATTGAACGACTGGAACGGGGATCAAGAGAAGGGTACAAAGAGAAAGGATAAAATACGCCGAAAGTTAGGATGTTTTGAATTGTTAAAGCTTTTGTGATACATTTTATCGAAACGCTTCAATAGGTCAAGCGCCAAAGAAAAATTTACACCAAAATGCGGTAGAACAGAGGACCAAGTGTAGGAGAAAGGAAAGAAGATTACCAGTCGAACTGTCCTTACAAAAGCTAAACTGGTAATCAGAGATAAGAATAGAAGATTTAAGATGTTTCTAATTCTTTTTTTTTTCTTTTTTTTTACAGAATGTCGTCACCACTCACGGGCAAGGCCCTATTCCAGGAGGGGACAGAAAATAATAATAATAAAAAAAAGAAAAATATCTAAAGATATTTCGGACTTCTTCAGTAGTCTTTGACTTTCTTATATTCTTCTCTTTAGAAAACTTTTCCTCCCCATCCATGATCATCAAAGAATCTGCATAAACAAAACTGATTAGAAGAAGTTCCTCCTGCTTATTTTTCTTTCGTTCTTCTGCTTCGTCAGCACTATTAATAATAGAGGAAACATTCAAACAATTTACTACTGATTAACCATACATTCCCATTAGTTTTCATTCCCTCCTCTATTTCTACTTCAAAATTTTTCAAACAACTTCAGCATTTTCAACACATGCCTTGGACATAATATCGGACAAAACATCAGTGTAGAATACACTCTTGATTGCATGAAATTGTGCGACCGATGATAATCCAACCGATGCTGTTTTGCTGCCATTAAGAAGAATTAAGGAAATAGAATTCGAAAACTTTTAGGAGGAGTACGAGTAAATGTTGAAGGAATATGGTACGGATTAGTTTGGCATTGTTGACTGGGGTCACGCTTCTTCAGCCACAGTGCGCCTCACTTCAGCCACATGCTGGATTCATTAATTTAATTCACTTTCAATCAGAACAAAGAATTTGAAAAAGTAATGATAATAGATTCAAAGTTTATATTTCCCCTGTTCAGAAGAATGATGAGAAAAAATGCTGTGAGTCGAAAGAAAGGGGCAGAGGCGCAAAAGCAAATAAATCATACGGACATAATTTTAGAAACGTTTCCATTAATATAATAATTAACTAATTAATATGATTAATTGTGTAATAAATTTTGTTAATAATTGTGTAATTAATAAAAATGTTGTATGATAAGAATTAAATAATAAAAAGATGAAATACCCCTACTTAAGGCAGTGATAAAAAATTATCAAATAACAGACTCTACCTATACTTAATAAAATCAATATAACATTTATTTATATATTAAAATAATCACACATGTTCTCAAAATATGCTTCAAAATAATAATTATATAATAATAATATAAATATTATCCCACGACCAATCATCGATTTAGTTAAACAAAATATCTAATAATTCAGCATCATTACTACATATCTCATACACTATTCTACATAACCAACACCGATACCACCGTCAGAATATATGGGATTTCACAATAGGTATAAGAAGGAAAATATAATTAGGTTCAATTTATAAATTTTAAATTGAAACACTTCGGTATTTAAGTTTACAAAACGCTTCTATTTTGGAAAAAAAAATAAATAATATATATAATTTATATATATATATATATATAATTATTATAATATAATATATATTAAAATTAAAATAATAAGAATTAATAATACATCTACGATATTATATAATATAATTAATATATATATATATAATATAATATTATATAATATATATATATTATAATATTATAGTATATTATATTAATTATATATAGATTGTTTAATATATATAGTAATATATATATATAATATATCATAAATATATATTATATATATATATATATATATATATATATATTAAAATATATAAATAATAATTATAAATTATATTACTAATATAAATATACTATATAAATTAATAATATAAGATATAATATATATATATAGATATATATAAAACGATATATGGAATATAGGGAGGATTTAACAAAACTGGCCCCGACTTTTCAGTGAGTTCTTACGGACCTCTGCAAGTTCGTATGTCACTACAGTCATATATATTTTCACTTCATGTGTAGTATCAGTGGTTTTTTTTAGGGTAGTTCCGTTTTATCATCCCATGTATTGATTGAATCCCATCTACTTCCAGGGGTTGATTATGTATGGGATCACCCTAAAAGGGTATACCCAAAGGTGAGCCCCTCTTTTTTTTTCAAAGTAGTATTAGATTATTTATTAAGATGTGTAAGTAGTTAAGTATCAGTAGTTCTTCATGGCGCTTTATTAGAGTGTATCAACCTTTGTATGATTTTGCTTGCGTTCCCCAATTGTTTTATTAAAGCGTCTTGTTAATCTTCTTTGCATTAATCTCATCGTCGTTCGTTTTGCGAATATGAAAGTTACTGCAAATTCATCCATTCTTTATACGCCATTCTCAATTAACGATACTTGTTATGAACAACATTATCTCTTTTCTTAACCGCAGCCCACGGCGCGCACCGCACCAACCGCACGAGCTCCGCGCCGCACCACATGCCCACACCGCCGATAGTTTTTTTTCCGCGTTCGCCATTCACTGCTTCTAATAACTCATTCTACTTTCGCTCATTTGATCCTTTTTATTTCCGCACAACTATTTCATTATTTCAATAGATCATGAAATGTATGAGGGAGAAGGGGGAATGCATCCATAAACACATACACTCACCCTTATACAACAGCACAAGACACACGACACACCACAACACCCTCATTCACCAGTCACCGTCCCTACCTCACCATTCACCTATCTCTATACCCATTCCCATTCACCGTGACTCGTTATCTGTCGTGCTCTCCAAGAGGTTTCAATCCCCTATACCATATTTTCATTTATCTACTTTCAAATTGCCTCCTATCTATACTTGCTATTTTTATAACCTGTATATAAAGTATATATAATTAGATATATATATATACTTATAATATATATATATATATTATATATAATATATATATATATAAAAGTATATATATATATAAGTTTGTCTTGCACCTTCTAGGAAGGTTTCACAGTATCCTGAACCCCTTGGCCCTCTTAAGGAGATGTGCACCTCTTTCTTTCATACTACTTACCATTGTATATTGCACAGCAGTTGCGCATACATGTATATGCATCATGCGCACGCGCACTAACATCTATCTTCTGTATGCGAATCATCCACCCAAGTAATAAAACCATTACAATGCGGGATTTAAATAAAGACTTCTCCATGTCACTACAGAACTGAACTCACCCGTAGCGCTCTAACGGAAGGTTATAGTCTTAAACAGATGGCTCCGTCTGAATGCCTTTAAATATATATAAACATATCTTAGTCACTTACATATAAAAGATCTTAGACATAGCAAAAATTTGGAATCAGCTATTTCCATACTTTTCCAAATTAAATCTGAATTTATCATCAATTTGCATTTTGTTATATATATATATATATATAATAAATATAATATACTATATATATATATATATTATATATATATATACTATATATATAATATATAATTATATATATATATATATATATAATATTACAGCGAGAGAGATAGAGAGAAGAGAGAGAGTTAAAACCGCTATCATGCCCTACACCTAGCACACACACACACACACACATACACAATATATATATATATTACAACACAGCATACACACACACCCGTTACGATATTTATATACACACACACCACACCCCTAGCTACTATACACACATACACCCACAAAGAGACACTTACACTCACACCTTACACCTGCACA
>JABUQX010077752.1:12500-30000 GCA_015478945.1 Trachelipus rathkii
AAAGCAGTATCTAAAACATGAGTTAGACATGTATAAAGCAGAAACAAAAGATACAATCACCTTGTTGCTATGTAACACCTCTATTGATTTACTAGTTTACTGCTTTAAGGATGTAATTTAATAAATATGTGAGTTAAAACATATGAGTTAACAGTAAAAAAAAAAGCATACTAATCCCTTAGTTGGCGATGGTGAGGTAGATGTGTGTGTGGTGTATATAGCATAGGTGTATGTGCTAGTATGTGGTTTGTATAGTGGTCCGGGTAGGTGTAGGTGTGAGCGTAAGTGCCTATGGTTAGGTGTATGTGTGTATAAAAAGCCTATGCGCTATGGATGATGTGTGTAAAAAAGCCTATGGGTGTGTGTGTGTGTTGTGTGTGGTGTGTGGTGTTGGTGTATAAATAGTACCTAACGGCGTTGTGCAAAGGCATATGGCTTAGGCTTTGTAGTGTGAGCTAGTAGGTTATGTATCTATGGTGAGTTGTATAATGTGCAGGGTAGGGTGATGTAAGTGTCTCATTGTGGGTGAGTATGGTTGTATAAGTAGCTAAAGTGTGTAGTATAAATATCGTTAACGGGTGTGTTGTGTATGTGTGTAAGTAGGTATATGTATGTATGTGTTAGTGTGTGTAGGTGTAGGGAATTTTACTCTCCTCTCTCTCTCTCTCCTCGTCTCTCTCTCTCTCTCTCCTGTCTCTCTCTCTCTCTCTCCTCTCTCTCTCTCTCTCTCTCTCTCTCTCTCTCTCCTTCTCATTCCTCTCCACTGTCATCTCTCGCGCGTAAGATATATATATATATATATTATATATTAAATTATATAATTATATATTATATGAGATAATATATATATATATATAGTATATATATATTAACTATATATATATATATATATATATATATGCCAGTTCTGTCGTACATGAGAGTCACGATTTTAAATCCCGCAATTTATATTCCTTTCGGGTGGGATGATTCGCATATCAAAGAAGAAATGTTTATGCGCGTGCGCATATGCATAACATGTATGCCAAACGTCTGTGCAGATATACAAATGCTAAGTAGAGTAAAAATACAAGAGGGTGACCATTCTTAAAAAGAGGCCAAGGGTTCGGATACCTGCTGAACCCTTCCAGAAGAGCACAAGAGCAACTAATAATATAGTATATATAAATATATATAAATAAATATATTATATATATATATATTATATAATTATATATCATATATATATATATATATGATATATATAAATATATACGTGATAAAACATCAGTCATATATAATAGGAAAGCAAATTGAAAATAGATCAATGGAAAAACTATGGAGTATAGGATGGAAGACCTCCTGGAGTAGCACAGGACAGATAAAGCAGTCCGGTGAATGAAGGGTATAAGATTACGGTGAAATTAGTGTACAGTGTAGGAGGGACGGACTGGTTTAATTGATGAGGGTGTGTGTTGTGTGGTGTCTGGTGTTATAAGGTGTGTAGTGTATTGGTCTAATGATCATTCCTATATTAAAATAACATTCATGATCCGATGTGAATTAAACGGAAATATTTCCGAAATAAAAAGATCATGAGAAAAGTAGATGAGTTTATAGAAAAAAACGAGGATGCGAAACAGCGAAAAAAAACTATCCGGCTGGTGCAGTTGGATGCCCACCGGTGCTGTGCGGTTTCGTGCGTTGCGCTCGGTGGGCGCCTGCGTTAAGCGAGATAGAAAACGCGACGATGGCAAGACGATGAATTTTGCATTCATTCCCAACAAGACGACGATTGAAAATATGACGATGATTTAATTGACGTTTATAAAACAAATGGAACGGAACGCAACGCAAAAACAACAAGGTTGATACCTTAAAAAAAGGCCATGAAAGAACATGACTAAACTAAACTACACATACATAAACTTAAAAATAAAAATTAACGTATCTGAAAAAAAAGAGGGGCTCCACCCCTTTGGGGTCCCCCTGGGGGGAATCCCATACATAAAAATCAACCCAGGAAAGTACGTGAGAATCTAGGATGACAAAACGATACCCTAAAAAAAAACCCATTGAACCTACGTGAGTGAAAAAAATATATGACTGTACTGACATACGACTGTAGGATCGACGACTCCCCTGACAAGTCGGCCGCCAGTTTCCCTCCCTATACTACTACAACTTAAACAAAATAATAGTACTAATAAAAACTTATACATTTGATTTCTAAAATTATGCAAACTGTATTTAGGCTTTAAATTTTCCTCCTAGGGTACGAACTTCTTAACATAATTGTACACTGATTCTACTCTCAAAGTCATACATTCATACATAAATTCCTGCACTCTGTAAAACACTGAATAATTATAATACAATATCATATTTTGACTGATTTTCTCACAAAACATTTTTTCTATAAACTTTATTTAAATATTTATTTATTATTTAAGCACTATTTATGTTATTTTTATAAAAGGTTTATGAGTTATCTTTATATAAGGTTTATAAGTAGTATTTTTACTATAAATTTATGATATAAATATATATATATAATAGATATATATTATATATATATATATATATATATAAATATATATATATATATAGTATTAAATATATATTATATATATATATATATAATATATTATATAATATTTAAAATATTTTAATATTTTAATTTTATATATATATATAGTATATATATGAGTAGTATATATATATAATATAATATATATATTATATATATTGTCTGTGTCAGAACTGAATCGTTGGCAATAAAGAATGGACCAAATACCTCATTGATCTACTGCAATACCAATAATGGTAATTTCAGCAAATACAATCCCAATACTTCCTATTAATATTGTAATTGTAATTTTGTATGTATGAAGAAGACCACGTAGATGATAACTCCATGTTAAATAAAGGACTCAAGAAAATTCTCAAACGGAAGTTTCAACAGCATTGACATATTGTTACTTTGCCCTTTTTTTTAACACATTATAAGGACTGAACAGTTGACACATTTTGACCAATACCAATACCTGTGCTAAATGCCAATACCCCTTGGACATACCAATACCCAGGAAAAATGACTCAATACAATACTTTAGACATCCTAATATAAGATAAGTATATATAGTATATATATATATATACTATAGATATATATATAATATATATATAAATATATAATATATATATAATATCGATATAGAGTATATATATAAATATACTATAATATAATTATATAATATAATATTATATAATATAAAGATATATATATATATATATGTATATTAATATTTATATTTATATATATTATATTTATATTTATATTTAATATATATTATATATATATATTAATATAAATTATATATATATATAATATATATATATATATATATATTATATATATATAATAGAGAGAGAGAGAGAAAGAGACTGAAGAGAGAGAGAGAGGAAAGATATTTTAAAAATACTTTTTCAATTAATCATTCGTCATCGTCAAAATCTACTAAATCTTCATCGTCCATAACGAATATAATAATAATATATATATATATATATATTATATCCCATTATAATATAATATATATATATATTATATAATGAAAGTAATACTAATATATATACTATATATATATATATATATAGTATATAGATAGAAAATATGTAGTTGATTCTATATTTAGAATCAGTGTATATTCTAAAACATTTTCTAAGTTCAAAAAAATTTCTAAGTTTCAGAAAAGTTAAGTGTAATTTTTTAAGCAATATGTTTAGGGTAAGCTCTGACACCATTCCAGAAGCTTTCCACTAAAGAATTAAGTTAAAAATCTTTTACTTAACTTAACTTTTTCTGAACTTAGAAATTTTTTCCAGAAAATATACACTGATTCAAATCTAGAAATTTACCTAAATATAATATTATAGTATATAATATATACTATAATATATATATATGATATATATAAATATATATATATATTATATCTATATATAATATAATATATATAGTAATATACTATTATATTATATATAATATATAATAATATAAATTATATAATAATTATTAATATATATTGATGCTTTCAATAGTAGCCTAACGTACAGCCTAGCAAAACACACTTCACTCACCCTGTTGATCCTTTCTTCAATATGAGATGTTGTAAATGTAAACAAAGAAACTGTGCCCAGTGATTCAAAAGAAAAAATACTCTTTTCTCTAGGTAACCAAAGGATACCTACTTTGTTAATTAGATCTGTTGGGTGTGCAACACTCAGCTACACCACACCTAAGGAACTCACCCTACTACCCCGATCACTAGCCAGACCTGATCTACCTACAGTGCGCACCCAGACCGAACTACCAAGGGTATTCAGCGGTAAGTTATCCAGAGGGAGGGGGACAACACATTCTACATTTAATGGAAAGGAAATAAATATCCACAGGATTTACCTGTAACCAGAAAGAAAATATATGTAATACAAAACAAACAAAAACAATACTTGCATAACAAAAAAACTTCTGCAAGACAAGAGCAAACCTCCAAAGAAAACGAAAGCCAGGATCTCTTAAGCATAAATAAAAAACAGGATAGCCCAAGTCATAGCAACATGCAACCTTAGAAAAAACAAACAAAAACAATCAATATATTAATAATTAATATAAAATATAATTTTAAAATAGTTTACATATATATATATATATATATACACATAATAATATATATATACTATATATAAATATAAATATATATATATATATATATATATATATATATATATATATATATATGATATAAAATAAAAGTTTTAAAATAAAAATACTTAAAACAGCAAAAAGAAACTACCAGATGCCAGCAACTATATTGCACAAAATTTATAGGGGAAAATCTCATTAAACAACTCCGCTATTCATTTGGGCAGAATAGTCTTCATTTTAACGGAAATTGAAAAATACCTTATTAATAGAGATGATTCTTCACTTATTTGGTTAAATTTGCATAATATTTTATATGTTTAGGTACAAAATTTTAGTTATTGAAGCAATTTTGCCAAAAAAAAAATATAAATTTTATCGTAGCATATGATATTGTAAAAGATTATCTTTCTCTATGTTAACTCATGCTTAAGCGACGAGTATTAAGACGCCTCGATTATATATATAGTATAAATAATTATATAATATATATATATATATATAATATAGTATATATATACATATATTATATATATAATATATATAGCTATATATTATATTATACTATATATAATAAATATATAATAATATATAATATATATATATTATAAAAAAATTTTTTAGCTTATTTCTCGTGGTCAAATGGCTATCAACATTCAAAGAAGTCGAACAAAGTGTAACGGACTTAAAAAGTAACGTAGGAAAAAACGAAGTATCCGGTGCGTTCATTGAAGAAAATATTAACGAAGTCCGTTACTCGCTTACTCAAAAAAGCAGTTCCTTAGTAACGATCGTGCCACCCCACACCACCTAATAATAGTTCTATATAACGTACTACTATATATATATATAGATAGTATATATAAGTATATTATATATAATATATATATGATATATAAATATAGACTAATATATATATATAATATATATGATTTATAATATGAAACTATATATAATATTATATATATCCACATTGCATAAAAAGACTGTTAGAATAAAAATCTTTAAGTTGACGTTGTTTACCTTAGTTTTGGGTCGTTCATGTTTTATCCATTAAAAAAAATGAAAAAAATCGATGGTCAGAAAATGTTTTCAAATATAATGATCTGTAGGAGTCAAGAAATAAAGTTTTTGAAGTCATTTGAAATGATCATCGAAGATACTGTTAATTTAAAATACTAAAAGGAAAATTCACATCATTATATACAGTATAATATATATATATATATATATACTATATATATAAATATTATATATATATAATATAATATATATATATTATAATATATAATATATATAATATATATAATAGTAATATATATATATTATATATATAACGTAGATATAAAACACTTGAAACGTAGTTAAATATTGTATATACGCCAAGGTGAGCAACTTATCATACTAAGTATATTAATATATATATATATATATATTTATATAATATATAATATATATAATTAATAATATTAATAATATAATATATATATATAGATTATGTATATATATATTATCTCTACTATATTCAACGCAGTTTAAAACTATATCCTTTATAAATATATATATATATATATATAATATATATACATATATAACACATATAAAACTTTTTACTGTATACATATACACCGAATTACATATGCATTGATAATATACAAAGAGAGAGAGAGAGATAAGAGAGAGAGAGAGAGAAAATGAAAGGGACAGAGAGAAGGGAGAAGAGTGAGAACAAGACAGTGAAATGAGTAATGAGAAAGAGAATGAAAGACATGATGGAGATGAAGTTAAAGGGGACAGGCAGATGAGGATAAGGGAGAGATAAAGAGACAGCGGAGCAGAATGAGAAAGAGGAGAGAAAAGAAGGACAAGGGAGTTGAAGAGACATTAATTGAAGGGTTAGGAGAAAGGCAATGAAAGAGAAAGAGAGAAGATGAAAAAGCAGAGAGAGAGACGGAGAGAGAGAGATGAAAGAGAGAGTGAAAGAAAAATGAGAAAAGAGGAGATAGGGAGGAAAAAAAAGAAATAGATAATGAGAGATAGAGGAAAAAAGAGAGGACAGAGAGACAATGAGAAAGAGAGAAAAAAAGAGGAGATGGAAAAGAGAGAGAGAGGGAGAACTTAGATATATTAATATTTAGTATAATATATATATATATAATATTTCATAGTATATAATATAGTATATATAATATATATATATTAATATATAGATAATATATATATAATTATACTTATTATATATATAATAGTATATTACTTAATAATAACGAGGCGCCGTTATTACAATATTTAAGGGGGGCAACTAATTATGTATATATATTTTATATATATGTAATATATATATATATAATATTATACTAAACTACGAAAGTATAGTATATGTGCATATTTATATAATATAATAATTATATATAAATAGTATATATTATATATATAATTTATATATATATATATATATATATATATAATATATATATAAATAAGATATAATATATTATAAAATATATATATATATAATATTATATATATTCTATAAATTAATTTAATATACTTTTAATTCTCAATTGCTTTGAAAAATTTCCGATACTTATTTTTCTCAAATACCAGCAAATGGTATTACGCATAATTCTTTGTCAGCGACTTGTTTGATTATAATCTGAATTTAATAATTTATGGTTAAAAATAAAGAAATAAAATTTCAAAATATTATAAAAAGAGTAAAAAGTAAAATAAAAAATAAACAATACAAATAATAAAAATCAAGAAGGATAAATAAAGACAAATATATATATGAACGAAAATGAAATATAAACATTATTTAAAACTTATATCACAAATTTATGACCTCTTCATTCCTAATTCTAACTGGAAATAAAAAACTCCAGCAGTAATATCTCCCAGAATTAAAAGATTGGAAAACTAATATATATATTTTTTTTTACATTAAATCATTTTATCAACAAATTATTCTTGTATACTAAACAAAACAAAATGCCAAAAGAAGAAGACACAACAAAAGAGACTTTATCAATAACAATGGATAAATTGAATAACATGATAAAGGACCTAGTTGAGAGTAAAGAAGAAAAAGAAACAACTGAAGAAAGAAAGATTAATTTAAAAAATACCTAAATTAAGTGGAAAAAGAGAAGAATCGTTTGAAGATTATTTATTTAAATTAAAGGTATGAAGATAAGTATCTGAAGAAAAAGGAAAAACAAAAAGAGAACAAATAATAGGAGGTTTAGCAGGTAAAACACTAGAAGTAATTATGTCTTTAAATGAAAAAGAATTATGGACACAAAATGGAGTAGATAAAATTAAAAAAATATATTAAAGAAAGATACTGTATAAACAAAGAATGAGAAAGCTATCATAAAGAACAAAAACTTCTGAACATGCAGCAAATGAAAGGAGAATCCTTAAAAGAATATGTGTCAAGATATGATAAGGCAAAAAGAGATTGTGAAAAACTTAATGATATTAAAATAAGTGAAAAAGTACATTCATACCAACTGATCAGTAAATCAAATATAAAAGATATGGAAAGAAAGTTAATTATCAATAAGATTAAAGGAATTAAAATATGATGAAATATGATAAAATCAGTAGTTGAAGTAGTAGAAAAAGAAGAAAGTAAAGAAGAAAATTGGTAAAATGGTAATAAATTTTGTAGCATATGTAAATACAATAACCATAAAACTGAGGAATGCTACTGGAAAGAAGGAACATTTAGTTTAAATAAATAAAATATTAGTAAACGTATCCATAATCCGAAAATTGCTATTTGAATGAAAAATACAACAATATGTGTTGGAAATGTAAAAAAAGAAGTACATGTAATGAAAAATTGAACAGAAAATAAACAGAGAGAAGAAAAAAATAATAAATTTATATATTAATCCAAAGAAATAGTGAAAAACATTATCAAGAAAAAATGACATCCATTATTAATACGGATAAAGAAGAAGAAATAAGAGGATTAGAAAAAAGATAAGTAGAAAGAAAAATGAATAGAACATTTCTTAATAATAATGAAAAATATAACGACATTAAAGAAATAAAATATCAAGAAGATATAATAGCTACTATAGATGCAGGAAGAATAGAGACAGTAATAGGAGAATTAGAATTAACAAAACTGATTAGAGGATTAACTGATATTGAATTACAATATATTATAGACACACAAAAGTTTAAAGATATTTTTTTTTATTTCGAAAAGCAAAATATTAAAAGAAATATTATAGCCTTGTAAAATAAAAGGACAGAGTCTTGATCTAAAAATCAATGTAATAGAAGGTGACATATTTTTATTACTTGGTAAATCAGCTATTAAAAGAATGAAATTAAAGATTAATATTGAAGACGGAACCCTTGATATTTGTGATTTGTACCTACTGAAAGTGAAAACATTTGAGAATGAATAGGGGAAATTCCTGCTTATTCTTGAATAGAAAACAAAAAGAAATATGTTGGATTAGTCAATTTAAAGAAAATTAGATAAAAGAACAGGATAGAAAAGAAAATTTTTAAAAAAACTACAGACAATTTGCACAATGTGGATAAGAAAAATTATTTACACCAATTTTGCTAATGAAAAACAAGTAAATAAAGAAGATTTTGGGAATAATGTAAGGAAAAATTTGGAGCAAATTGTGAGAGAATGTGAAGTATGTGAAAAATATAAAAAAAAATTCACCAAGACAAGTGGTAGGTTTGCCATTAGCAAGTAAATTTAATGAAATAATTCAATTGGATATTGGTAAATTTGAGAATAATAAATTTTTATTGATAGTAGATTATGCAACAAGGTATACACAGGGAGTATGGTTGAAAAATAAAATAAGTAAAAAAAATTGAAGAAAGGTAAACTGGAAAATAGATTATATTTTTTGAAAGTCCTAATGGTATTATATCTGATGCAGGGAGAGAATTTCAAAATGAAGATTTGGAAACATTTACTAGTAAAATGAATATCAAATTAAAGAGTACAGCGGCAGACAGCCCATGGAGTAATGATTTATTTAAAAAGGTAGTGGGATTACTCAAGGAATCATTATACAAATTAAAGCAGGAAGGGCATGAAATAAAAAATAGTTTGGCATGGACGATTTTTGCTAAAAATTAACTAACAAATTATTTGGGATATGCCCCTATCCAACTTATTTTCGGAAGATATGCCGGAATACCAAATATAATAGATTGCGATAATTTAATAATGAGTGAAAAGATAGATACAGATGACATGATGATAGAATTATTCGATACATTAGACCATGCTAGAAGAATACACATAGAGAATGAAAGTTCGAAGAAAATAAAACATGATTTAAGTAGTCAAATAAGAGAACATATTTCCAAAAATATAATTATAGGTGAAGTTTTTTTTATAAAAGAAACAATCATAAAAAATGGGGAGGACCAGATAAAGTAATGTGTGTTGATGGAAAAACCATCAAATATGGAGATGACTTACGAGTGTGAGATACTTTTAAGGGAGCTGTAGATCATAGGTGCGCTGTCCTCACATGAAATTCTCCATGATAGGCTAGATATAAATGAAATACAGCTACTGTGAAGTGTAAAAAGATGACAGTAGCTGAGAGAAGAATGACATAAAAACATGATAGATAACTTAAATGATAATGGCAATAATAACTATGTAATAGTTTGGTCAAAAATTATAGATGATGAAGCTGATAAATGAATGGATGAAATGTCAAGACCAAGCGAAGACTTGAAGAAGAAGAGAAGTGACATTCCTGAATTGGGATTGATATATCAAGAATGATCTATAGAATAATGTGGAAAATGCTGAAGTACTTAAGAGATTAGAGTGAAATATCGAATTAAAGACTCACCATTGATGAAATATTAAATTGATCTCTTCATAGTAGAGGCGTGGCAATGCAACGCAAAGTTAATATATGGTTTAAGTTATAGCATGCGCGGCATTTAATACAGATGAGAATATATTGAATCTAGTATGAGACTTGAAAGAATTGAAAAAAAGAATTGGTATATTGATTGAAAATGAAGAAAATGTAACGAGGGAAGAATCATTTAGATAACAAGTGAGGATGATCATTGGAGATGGAAAAATATATATAGTGGAATATGAAATGAAGAGGTAAAATCAAAGTTATTATGAATATTGCTCATTGAAAGAAGTTAAACATGTCGTAAATGATAGTAGATGACAGTGAAAATTGGAAGAAGAATAATGTTTATGAAGAAAAAATAAATAAAGGTGAAAGAGCAATAAATGTCATATGGGTAATTAGTAAAAAGTTATTGCAAAATAACGAGAAAAAATTTATAAGCTAGATTAGTAGCTAAAAGGATATAAAGAAACAGTGGAAAAAAACAGATGCACCAACTATTTCATCTGAAGCTGACAAGTATAACACTTTTTTGTGTTTTGGCACTTTTAGACGGTGTTAGGACTGCGTGCTGGCACGTGCAAAGCCTTTTCAGTGCACCAACGGTGATGTAGTTCGAACCAATTGGTTAGCGGCAAGTTTAGGAGTGTTTTTCTGTAACATGCAAGTGCACCCTGATAGCACTTTTCACACTCATAGTACCGTGCTACTTATAGACACCGGCTCTAAAACTTCGTAACCAATTTTGTTACCAAGAATCACCGTTGGTGCCGAAAGTGTTTGGTTGCCAGCCATCCTACACTGAGTGGCAAAGCACAAAAAAGTGTTATACTTGTCAGTCTCCTGAGCATCATACTGCACTTTGTCCCCAATATAAAAGACTTTATATGTCATAAATAAAATGTTTACATGATATCACTGTACTCCAATCCGGCTTTCAAACACCACCTAACTCCACCTTGTTGGCTCAGAGCCACGGTGTAGCTCTTCCCATAGCGGATTTAAAAATAAATAAAGGAGACAAACCCATCCTTGTTCGAAGCATATTCGATCAAGGGAGCCAACTTACGATGTTAGCAAAATCAGTGGCTAAAACATTAAATTGTATTCCCCATTCCACTGTTAACATCTCCATAAATGGTATTAACAAAAAGGGCACCCCTTCAGTACATGATGTGGTCACATTAAACATCAGTACCAAGGAGGGGGTGATACCTATTTCTGCTGTTATAGTAGATCACCTTCCCAACGATCTTAAAATACATGGGCTTGTGAAGACCACACAAATGCTCAGACAATATCGTATCCCTCTTGCTAATCCTTATCCAACTTCAGATGTTATTACGGATATTGGGTTACTTCTGGGGTCCGACAATCTCCCCCATTTTCTCCAATCGTATGAGAAAATAAATAATGTAAATTTGTTAAAAACTAATGTAGGTCATATTGTTTGGGGCAAACTACCATTTGCTTCTGGTGGCACAGATTCTCAAGTCACCATTGTTTCTTCCTTTAGGGCCGAAGCCCAATTATTTGATCCAATAGCTAGTTTTAGCCATTGTAATCATAAAAATTTTATTCATCCTTCCTTTCTCCCTATAATTGAGGAGGGAGAACCTTTAGCTTTAGTTGAACATCCTCCCCTCTCTATAACTGAGGCTGAGGAATCTTTAAATTTAAATCCTTCACCTCCCTTCGAAGATGTGGAGGGAGGGGGAGTTGTAAATAATGCGCATCCTTCTTATTTTTCCCAAGAGGAATATTTAGATTTAGTAAATAGGTTTAAGGTTTTATCTGCCTCGGAGGAGGTTTGTGGAATATCTTCCCCCTCAAATAGTATAAAAAATATGAATTTTACCACAACTGAGGTTGGGAAGGAGTCTCACCCTGTTGAAAAAATTATTATTTCCCCCTCTAAAAGTAAAAAAATATGAATTTTGTTTCCTCTGAGACTTGTGAGGACTCTCACACCTTTGAAAATATTGATCAAAATATTTTATCTGCTTCAGCTGAAGCTTCTAGTACTGATTCTAACTCAATAAAAAATATAGAAAATATAAATATTTCCTCAGCTGAGGACCCCCTCCCCCCTCCTTCTGTGATCACAGAGGAGGAGTATAATAAAAACTCCATAGACGACCTCGATCGTTTATGGTCTCTCTCCCAGGACGACCTTGATCGTTTATGGTCTCTCTCCCATATTGGAATACTGCCTGATGAGCAGTTTACTTTAGCTGAAAAAACTACCCTTGAATCCTTCAAGGAAAATTTGCGCTTCATAAATGGGAAATATGTAGTGTCATTACCATGGCGTGCAAATCATCCCAATTTACCAGATAATTATTCTTTGTCGAAACGTCGACTTTATAGTGTATTAAAACGGCTCAGGACTGAACCTGAATTATTAAACTCATACAACGATGTAATAAAGGAACAGCTGTCCCTTGACTTCATCGAGGAAGTAAAACCTTCCACCCCCTCCATCCTGAAGCCAAGTTACACTACCTACCCCATCATGGGGTGCGCAAAAATTCTTCTACAACTAAACTCCGTTTAGTATATGACTGCTCATCCAATAACCCCAGTTTAAATTTCTGTTTACACAGCGGTCCGTCCCTGATAACAGATCTGGGAAAATTAATCTTAAAATTTAGAATAAAAAAGTATGCAACTTCATCAGATATTGAAAAAGCCTTCTTAGGCATTCGTTTAGCAGAAAAGGATCGAGATTCAACTCGTTTCCTATGGGTCAGAGATCCCTCAGACCCCCAATCGCCTATAGTGACATATAGGTTTAAATCAGTACTATTTGGAGCAACTTGTAGTCCATTTTTATTGGCAGCATGCCTCCACCACCATGTAAATAAATCCAAAACGGCATACAAAGATGCCATCCTCGAACAAATATATGTATATAACCTCTTCGGTACATTTGATACCGAGGAGGAAATAAAACATTATTTTTTTTGAAACCAGATCCTTGTTTGCAGAGGCTGGTTTAAATTTGAGAAAGTGGGCTTCCAACTCATCTCTCTCTACTTCTATGTTTCAAGAAAAAGAATTGGGACATAATAGAATCTTGTTTTAAAATTTTTAGGGATGGAATTGGATACCTCTTCAGCATTACCATGTCCTACCC
Source organism: Trachelipus rathkii (assembly GCA_015478945.1). Taxonomy (NCBI): domain Eukaryota; kingdom Metazoa; phylum Arthropoda; class Malacostraca; order Isopoda; family Trachelipodidae; genus Trachelipus; species Trachelipus rathkii. The sequence continues at coordinate 26,212 of JABUQX010077752.1, forward strand.
CACTCGTTGCTTTGACCCAGAAGCTAATAAAAAACGTAAAATATTGCACATTGTTGCCTCTGCATTAGATCCTCTTGGTGTTTTGTCATCCGGAGTTAAAAGAGGAAAAATGCTTTTACAAAATATTTGGAAATTCAAACTTGACTGGGACCACAAGATTCCCAATGATCTTCAAAAATATTGGAGATCATTTGTGGTTCAATTTTAACAATGTTTAAACTTAAATTTGCCCAGGCAACTTATATATTCAATTAACGTGGAACTCCATGCCTTTTCCGACGCCCCATCTGGCTCTGCATACGGTACTGTGGTTGTATGTAGTCTCTTGTGCAGATTCAACACCCATCTCAAATATATTATTATCGAAAGTAAAAGTATCACCCATTAAAGAGCTCTCCATTCCCCTTTTAGAACTTATGGGAGCTCTACTATCATCTCGCATGTCAAAATTTATTGTAGAAACGTTTGAAAATATATTAAATTTTGAAAAAATATATGCTTGGTGTGACAGTCAAGTCACCTTGCAGTGGATTTTTTCACAAAAACAACTCCCCACCTTTAACCAGAACAGGGTGGACGAGATTCGGAAAAACGTTCCCTCTATAGAGTGGAAATATGTCCCTACACAGGACAACCCCGCTGACCTTGCTTCCCGCGGGTCAGATTGTAAATATTTAGCTTCTGATTTATGGACATCAGGTCCAACTTGGCTCTTAAATCCCTCAGACTGGCCAGTCTGGAGGGAACATCCTTCTTCTTCACAAAATGAAGAAGAAGATTTAATAATCTCAGCTGTGACAGTTACTCCTGTTGAAAGTATACTGAACAGTGAGAATTATTCATCATAAAATAAAATTATAAAAATAACTGCCTTAGTATTCATTTTTATAAACAATTTGAAAAACTCTGTAAATAAATCCCCCTTAAACAAATCAATTATAAAACCTGAATTCTCCCATCAACTCTCCATTGAGGAGAAACAAATTTCTGAGTCATATTGGATCAAATATATGCAAAGTTTGCATTTTCAGTCTGAAATAGACTGTTTAAAAAATAAAAAACCCCTTACACATTTGTGTAAACAACTTAATATTATATTAGTAAATGGTATTCTCAGGTGTGACAGAAGGTTAGGTAACTCATTCCTACCTGATGACACCAAATTCCCTCTTTTACTCCCTACTAATCATCATTTAATAAAACTCCTCATATGGGACACCCATATGTCTTATCATCATTTAGGAACCTCTGAGCTCCTTTTAATAATACGCAGAAAGTATTATTTTTCCCATATGAGAGACAATATTAAAAAAGTCACAAGGTCCAGCATTTTGTGCAAACGTTTACAAGCTCTTCACTTTAGGTCTGCCCCTCTGGCTGCTTTACCTAAAGTGAGAGTTATAAACACAAAACCATTTACTATATTGGGAGTTGACCTGACAGGTCATTTTATAATTAAAACTTCAAAAACAGCTACCACCAAATGTTATATTGTATTATTTACCTGTGCAACGACTCGAGCAGTCCATCTCGAACTCGTTTTAGACAATAGCACAGAATCTTTTCTTAGATCATTCCGCCGCTTCATGGGTAGACGTGGTGTTCCCTCTGTTGTATATTCAGATAACGCCACCTACTTCCATGCTTCATCTGACTATTTAAAACAGTTACATAGTTTACCATCTGTAAAACAATTTTTTAATCAATACTCCATTACATGGAGGTTCAATCCTGCTCGTAGCAGCCACTACGGAGGATTTTTTGAACGTATCATTGGATTAACAAAACTCCATTTGAAACGTACCCTTAACAATGCCCTCATCACTTATGATGAATTTTATACAATTATAATCGAAGTAGAGGCGGTTTTGAATTGCCGTCCTCTCACATTTGTAGGGGATGACCTCCATAGTGAGGAACCACTCACCCCTTCTCATTTATTAACAGGGCATAAATTAAATTCACTCCCAGTTCCAGAGGAACTTATTGAAATGGATCCTACATATTTAGATCCTATAAAAATTGGTAAACGTTACAAATATATCCTCTCCCTTGTAAATAAATTTAAAATTAAATGGGAAAAGTATTATTTAATAAATTTAGGGCAATCTTATAACAAATCTGATCGCCCAAATGTAACTGTCGGAGATGTCCTCTTGGTGGAAGATGACGGTCTCCGTTTAAAATGGAAAATGCAAATTGTTAAAGTTTTACATACCTTCCCAGATGGCTATGTACGATCGTTTTCCTTGAATACAAGAACAGGTGAAATTACTCGTACCATCATTAATCTTTACCCTTTGGAAATTCTTGTAATATTTATGATTCTTCCGCTGAAAAAAGATCACCCACAACATCAATTTCTCCCCCTAGGAACCGCCGCCAGGCTAACATCCTGGATTCCCGTCGAATTAAAACTATATTCGATTCGAAATAAGCTTCGACGACAACCTTATTGTACATTTAGACAACCCTAAAAAACTAATCATTTAATTTATCTTACTATTGAACATGTAAAAATAACCGTTTAAAATTTCCAACTTATACTTTATTTCAAACGTGAACTGTGTATTCCTCTCACCAGTGTCACCGTTATTTTCTATAAGTATTTAAGCTCATTTTGTACGGCATAATGGGTTTTCTTCCTTCAGGGTTTAGGTGCCGGGTTGTACTGGCTGTGTAATGTAATATCAATGGCCGTGTATATTCGTTTCAAAATACATTTACTCTCAGAACCAAAAAGTAATGACCTTATTATAAAAAAAAATAATGAAAATTTCTTTAGTGAAGAGATTCCGTAAGAGATGTACAATACCAAGCTTCATACTCTAGCATCGAGTTTATCCCTTTGACTTTAATGCTGTTGGTGGTTCGGGTTGATTAACCCATTTTCATTATTACAAAAACCAACTGGTGACAACTTGAAACTGGTTTTCTAGTTTTTTAAACCACCCCCCTTTTAACTGAAAATTATAAAACTCAGTTTGTCATTACTTTCTGTTAGTGGTGGTTTTTTAAAACTAGAGTATACAAGACCTGAGAGTTAAGTTATATTACATATGTTGGCGTGACTCATTACCGACCCACTCAAATTTCCCATCCTTCAGACACAGTTAACTGGCGAATGAAAGGTATACTTATTCTTTTTGTTTCTCACATTAAACTTTCGAAAACAAATTATATTTTTTCTGTTTGGTTTCCTTTGGTTGGGGAAATTAATGTCGTAATTTATTTTATATTACTTCATTTGCCACTAGTGGCCAGATTTCCTGTTGGGTATTGATGATTATATTCGCGAGTGGTTGACCTATAATCGTGGTTGAGGAAATCATGAATACATTAGCCATCATTTTTCCTAATTAAATTTTGTAAATATCAATTTTAGCAATCAATTTAAATATAAAAATTAAAATTCATTAATATAAATTGCTATTTGATCCGGTATGAGTTTGGAAAACCAAAGTACTGTAAAAAATGATATGAGTTAAGTATCCTTTATAATTGGGCTACGCCCTTGAAATTTACAACGTTAACTCATTTACTAAAAAATAGTAAAAGTCTCAAGTTTAAGACACCTGGGTTATCTGTAACCCCTAAAAATGATGTTAGGGGCTGGAGCCCCACTTTTCGTTTTTTGCAAATTCTTCCTACTTATTCCTTTTAATTACATCCCGAACAATAACTATACCAAGGTTCAACAAAAAATTATATAAATTTCAATATATATATTATTATTATTATTATTATTATTATTATTATTCTACTTACACTTTTTTCCCGCTTGAGCGG
>JABUQX010077753.1:0-32500 GCA_015478945.1 Trachelipus rathkii
TGTCACGTTTAGTGAAATCATATAAAAGGCATATTATGAAAATTTCAACTCGATACGTCAGAGACAAGGAGACTATTCAACGAGAGTTGACAACAGTGTATAAATCGCTGCTAAAAGGAAAAGACTGTAAATATGAGCACGTGTATGGTAAAATGATCAGTATAATAACAACACAATAGGAAATATACACCGACGCTCTATAAGAAAATAAAAATAAAACAAAACAAACCAAAAAACCCAATTTTTAAAATATCTTAACAAGCCTAAACCCAAATAAAACCCATTGACCGCAAGAAGTATACCCCCTCTCACAGCGACTCGACCGCCTATCCCCATTGTCATTCAGGCGGCCTCGCAACTTTCTTAGCACAGAAGAACGCTGAATGCGAGGGACGCCATGTACCGCCTTGAGCCACATACCACATTTGTGCAGCACAGTTCCACCTGCGCGAAGTCTGAAGGCGTCGTGCGATCTTCAGCTCGGGCTGTGTCAGTGACGCGTACCAATATGACAGTAAACGAGCAGGCAGGCTTCCCCCTTGATGGCAGTCCGCAACGCCAATTCGAGTTCATCGTCGTTCCCAATCATACAGTCGAACAGCACTGAGCAGTCAACCAAAGAAACCTATTACCCAGATACAGCCCGGAAATGTTGCTATACCACACAACGCGAAAGAATACAGAACGATGAAGAAGAGGAAAAGAAAGAGAATATTGTTAGCAAGCGGACCACATCGACTATAAAACCGAATGCGCTAGGAAGATCTCACCATACCCCTAAAAAAACACCACGAAGAGATTTGACGCTGGTTACAAAGGGCTTCGGGAAACACCAACTTGCACGAACAATAGGCACAGACCCACCACGACATCCCCCCTCACTATGAAGAGGACAACGCCACCATATTCACCCCTTCCGGGCCCCCGAACGATCTATCGTATGGCTATCACGAAAAGCCAACAAAGTATAGAGAGACTAGATAAAACACTCCCCCAGCACTCATTTGCGTAAGAATTGACACCATTAGACCAAATACCCTACACACCATTAGAACTTAAAATCTCCTGCCACATCCCTCCAGAACCAAAAAATTCATATACGAAGTTAATAATTATTTCATCCTACTTCCGGAGAAGCTACTTAAAGGCACACCCATTCCACATACCAGCTCCCGATCTATGGCTAGAGCCACCCGAAACGAAAGGAACCGACCCCAAACATACACTGACCGTCTCAAAAAGACGTCTGGAAATGAGTTGACTGCATTTCAGTACAAAACCACATTGAAGAGCCGAATCTCCGAATGAAGAACGCGAAAATATCCACCAAGTCAATACACGTACAAGTAAAAGGAAAGATATGAGATAAGTGGCCCAAGTCTTGGTTCATGTCATCCGGGTTCACGGGAATCTGGAAAAAAAATAGCCCTGATAGATTAATTAACTTCGAGAAGATATACCAACCAGAGAGGTGGAGATGTGGAAAAGCTGCCCGTCCAGGGTACATTATAACGGTCCAGGCGGGTGATTGCATTTTAGGGCTAGCTCCGATAATTCACCCGCCGGTTCTGCGCTGATATCCCATTTTGGTTTTGAGTACATATGTTATGTGAGAAAGCGTAGATACAAGACTTATTTGAAGGGGGATCGGATATGAAGCCTCTTCGTCTACACGAAGAGATCCAATTACCCTAAGCTAATCGACAGCAACCTTAAGACCTGATTGTGAAATCTGGTGCAAGACGTCTATGCATGGGAGCAAATAAGTGTAAGGCCCTTTGATATCGGAGTTTCATAATGTGATGAACGGAACAATATGTGGTGTTTCACAGGCAGGGATAAGAGAGAGGAGAGTAATAGAAGCATCTTGGACTAAACTCGTAAATTAATAAGTGGATTACAACAAAACTACTCTACTTAAGATCGGAGAAAAAGATGATCATGCCCACCTCGAATCGTAGAACATCCAAATCTCAATAAAGCCCCGGGATACTCGGCTACAACGCGCGACTAATAAACAAAATGCGACGACAATGAGAGCACGAATGTGTCTAAACCATCAAAAGATGAATAACGCAGACCTGCTCAGACCAGAACCGATTACAGTGCCATCAACAACGGAAGGATTGAAAAGATAGAGACGAACAGGGAAGTCTGCCACCCAAACGCAGATCAACAGCCGCCCTAACACTCCTGGTTCATGGGTGCCACCGCTCGCCCTCTCCCGCTGGAAGTCCCATTATAAAATCACGACGGAAACGACGTCGTATAACTCGGACTCGTTCTTACATAAGCGTACAAAAAGTGTGCAATGGTTGTGCCATTTTTGGGGCCGGCGCGTAAAGAGCCTAGAATGAGTATCTGAGATAAGCTAAATAGTTGTTATTTTCGAGTGGATAAGGCACCACCGGCTGGCAAACCTACCGGCTTGAAACTTGAGCTCCGGCAAGAATTCTCAAACCGAGATCCACGACGATGAGTTTAAGGTGGAAAGCGCGGCTCAACGTAACCAACACCAAAGGCAAGTTGGGACCCCGCATTAAGAAAAAACCAACCCCCAAGCGAAATTGTACGGAGCCGCGTAAAGATTTGAGTTTCAAAAATTCCCCCGAAACTGTCACCAAAGGGCTTAACGCAATAGACGAGCTTTGAGGTTGCCTCCGTAAAACGCATTGATGCTACTTCCTCCTACAACACCCACCACTCCACCCTGCATGGTAACTCCTAACAAATAGCTGAAACGGACAAACGAACTCGAACTAACAAACGCACTGAGAACCCAACAAAACATAAACCAAATCTCACACACCAACCCAACAAGAAGAGAACCGACCAAGGACGACATTTGAACGCGAAGAGAACGTAGAAAAAAGAAGAAGAAAAAAAAAAAAGAATCGTAATTGCTATCGGTCAATAAAATTCAATCAAAATTTTGGAAAGTGAGAGAAGAAGAAATAGCTCCAAAATCACCATAATTGTATGCAGAAATAAAAGTAGTAATGAAGTGCAATTGGAGGAGGAGTAACTAGGGAAGGTATGAAGGGGGATTGCGTATAAGGAATAAAGAGAAAAGAGGAAACTGAGGATTACTGTTTGATAAAGAGAAAAGGATATTAGTTGAGTTAGGATGGATAAGGATATTGGATGTTGAGTATATAGAGAGGGAATATGAAGGAAGTGGAAGGCTCAGGAAACAAAATTTTAACTAATAACTTGTCGAAATAGATATTCTGGTAGAATAATAAATCATTTGAAATTCATTCTCGAAAACACGATAGTAATTGGAACATTGATAATTAAAAGCATTTTCAAGTGAGGGCGGCGGATGGGTGCCTAAATTGCATGACTGACTCATAATTACATGCGGGGAAAAAAAGACGCTGGGTGTGTAAGTTAAATTATTAGTCGGTGGAGAAACTGTATGTGACCGAGAGACGTTAGTTGACTAGTTATGTCTTTGCTGTAACGTAAGAGAGAAATATCGCTATTATACAAAAACATTCTAGTCTGCATAAGTAGCGAGTTCTTGCCAGTGAACAAGTTGGGATCTACCGTGCTAAAACGCAGTTGCATCGCTGCAGGTACAAAAAGAATTTACATGTAGGAAAAAAAAATGAGAGTGAGCGCAAAACAATAATAGTATATACAAATTGCTCATACGGAGAGGGCCGTACGAAGAAGATTAAACATATCAAACGATAATAAGAAAACTTGATTGAGCAAAAACGAATCTCCAAAGAGAGCGTCAAAAAAGCTTTTTTACTTATTTCAGAAGTATTACTGAAGGCAACTCTCCTCGTTTATGTATCGGTTTATAAGTTAGGATTGTATGGGCTGGTATGTGAGGAATGTAAGAGAGGGTAAAACATCCTATCTCTCTATTATAATACAGGAACAAGGAGCAAATATGTTTAAAAGAGCTAGAAGCAGATGGCAAGCTTTCGTATAGGTTGAGATATCCAAGCTGGAAACTCGCAGTAAAGAACGTAAATTGTATATATATCTGTTGGACAATACTTACCCGAAAATATATAATCATCTCAAATAGCAGGCTGTTGGGAATTATAATATATATTATGTATCTTATACAAGGTAATATAATAGGTAATAATATAATAATAAATATAATGAAAAAATAGAAAGCAAAAAAAAATAATAAAAAAAAAAAAAATATTTGATAAAAAAAAAATATCATCATACTGAAAACCAAAAAATATAGCTTAAGATCGATCTATACACGCTAAAAAAATATGATATAAAAAATATATATATCACAAAATTAATAGAACTAAATAACTTAACAAAAAAGTTATACAAATGAGTGGGTGAACAAAAAAGCTAATATTAGGCCGACTTTAAATGGACCTATATGTATAGTGATGTAGATATATAGATATAATTGGTAAAAAGGTAGTAATTTGGGCCAGAAATGGCCTTATAATATCTCAAAAAAAATTTTATTTATAAAATTAGATACTCAGTTAATAAAGGAAATTAAACTACTAATTTTATATATTTATATATTAAAGAGCTTCAGGAGTGGATCAAGTAGTGTCCTGAAATGAGTGCAAATATATCTCATTAATATATTAACACAGAAGAACGAACGAGGCAAAAAATAAATCACAAGGAGGACCTCATACATACGAAGGACGTACAACCACTATACCAAAGGAGATCAGCCATACAAATAAACGTTGAGGACAGATAAAAATTAACAAAAAAAAGCAAATAGAGAAAAAAACAAAAATAGAGAGAATTATAAAAACAAAAATCAGAAAAGGATGGGTCAATCAATACAAATTCGGCTTCAAGAAGTTCAGGAACTCACAAATACTATCTCACTTTCAAGGTAAAAACCAACAATAAAAAAATAATTATAATAAAATCCTAAAAAGGTAATATAATAAAACAATATACATAAATAAATAATAATAATAATTAAAATTAGAATAATAACCTAGAACTACAAATTTAAATCTTATGAAATGATTAACAGCACCATAGCAAAAAAAAAAACTCCGGATACACAAAGATATTCCCTACTTACACATTTAAAATCTATTTATCATATCGAGGTACCAATACCTATAAATCTTCTTAATTAACTAAAATTCTCATATCTCCATTTGATGAAACTCATACGCTATATTGTTATTGAATAATATAATATAAATAAGACTCTAAAACTTTACACATTTATAAATCCAGTTCGCACCTATAAGTACACTAATGAAAGAAAACATAATAAATAGCTGCATCCTAACTTAATTCCAAAAACTAAAAAAATAAACAGCCAAAATGGCACCACAAAAACCATCAAAGGGACAATTGGCTAAACGGTAATACAACATAAATGCAAATATGTGTAAATAAAGACCACTAGGTTTCAACAAATAACGAACCTTGTAATAAACATTTGAAGAGAGCACAGAGGATAACAACTGAAGAGATGAAGGTGAGCAAATATAAAAAACTAGTATAATGAACTCACAAATCAATAATGCTATAATAAAGAAATTAGGCGAAGAACATTTTTTAATGAGAACCATACATGATTTAAGGACCACCGATTATTATATGCCAAGGGACAAGGGATTCCAGAAAACATCGAGATAAGACGAATATAAGAAAATATAAGCACCCGGAGAAACGAACATTGACACAATAGCTACAACAAAAAGAGAATAGATAGCTACAGCAGTAGAGATAGTAGACCCGCCTAAATAGATGAGAAATGAAGTAAAAAAGAGAGCAAGGTAAAAATAAAACTATAAAACTACAAAATAAATACTAATAATAAACCAATAAATATATATATTTAAATATAACATAATATATAAAATATAATATTAATACCTATTAATTATAAATATATAAATATAATATTAAAGATAAGATATATACTAAAAAAATATAAATACTAATATCTTACAATTCATTAACATCTATATGAAACACTCACATTCTCCCAGTAAGGCTCAAACAAAATGTGATGCATTAACAGTGGGGACCAAAATAACCAATCCGCTTTCTCAATATAATAGTTAATATCATAATCGGATCACACGCATATGCCCATCCGCAAACATTATTCAAGCAGACATACATCCGTAAATTGCAGGCAAAAAAATCAAAGGTGTAAACTTTCAAATTAAATGAGAATCCTCACACTGTGTCTCTCCATGTCTTCCGCGGTCCTTATCCTCTCGCCTTTCATAACTACCACATACCATGATCCAATCATCAACATCTCCACCTCCATAAACTAGCCAACTCTAGCCTCTTCCATCATCAACTTACTTAGCACAAGTTCATAACCACTACACATTCTATAGATCTTGGCTTGCAATAACATTTATTTCAATTACAATGAAGGGATTTACCAAAACCAACGACTCTCCACTAACAAAAACATAGGTCGTTCGAATAATTTACATAACAAAACTACTAGTTCATAAACATCACTCAGGTCATATATCCAAAAAATCAACCGTACCTCAAATAATACATTCATATCATCGATCCGACAGTAAAAGAACAAAAAATAGAAAATTTACATACATACATCCTTAACTACTCCAACTTGTCATGCTCCTAATTGTTCTCTTAGCCCCATACAAAACATATTAGAATAAATTAGATCAACGAACTTCCCATACAGTAATATGGCTCTCTACACCTCTAATTGTTCAGATTATATTTATAGCATTACAAAGAGAAGAAATAAGAGGATATACTAGCTGCTTACCAGTTCCATAAAGACCATAACCGGATTCAAAATACACTACCTCAGTTTAATTTCCTTGACTAACACCACTCAACTATCTCTATACCAAATGTAAAGACAATATCTAGGTAATTTATAACCATCTGTCCAACAATTTTTAGAAATTACTACTTAATAATAACACAGTACTACCTCCACTAATCAACTCCTCTTCCTAAACTCCATCCCTACCTACTCGTCAATATGTTTCTCCACATCTCATTTTAATTCCTCAGCTTCCTCATACAATTTTCAAAGTCGAAAACACAGACGACACACTTCTGCTCAAACCTTCTACCATCCTCCACATCAAACACAACGCCAAAATCATCAGCGAAAACCATATTACCATGAATGTTCTCCGTCAATACTCCTCTAAACTCCCTTTACACCCTTATTACGTGTCAAATACGCCTATAAAACCAGTACTCGGCGACAACAACATCTTCCCTGCCCTATACTCCACAGTCATTTTACCTCAAAGCCATTCCGTCGCTTAAATCCCTAATACCTGTTGCTTAACACACTCCTAACTAGCATATATTCCACATATGATACTTCTTACTGCCTTTATTAGTCTGTCTCACCCTCAAAACTCGCTCTCCCAGAACTCTCCAGAGCTTCTCTCATGATATACAAATCAAATGCTTTCTTACAATCTATTTGAGGAATATATGCCTTCTTGTTGTATTCCCACGTACTTTTCCTGATATCATATCTTACAACATGCGAACAATTAATATCAATGTGATGCCTTACTGCCACCATCATATACCCAATAACATATGCTCATTCACCTAATCTCGCTCTATTTTTGATCTTATAATTTTCTTTCTATAATAATATTACTTATTCATATAATTCGTCATGTAATACACATGTAGCGAAGAATTACCTATACTATTTAACAATCTACCTGCGTACCCTACTTACCTTATAAGTATTGAAGACATATTATGTGACACTTACCCCAACCTTACCGCACATCTACTCATCCAACCACAACACCTGTTTCAAAACATCCTCAGCTATATAACAAAGCTTATCAAGCTCCCTATCTCCTCCCTCATCAGCATATACAAATACTATTGACTACTCCCATCCTCACCAGAGTTCTTATTCCGTTCATTCAATTATTCCCTAAGCCTACCCACAGAACCATTCCTCAAACATACGACTTCGGACCTACACATCCTCCACTTGACTCTCCTCAGGTATTCTACTCCTCCTCCTACTCCTCATCCCCTTCAACCTAACTTCCGCGACCTATGCTCCCAACTGTCAATGATGCCTTTTCCAAACATCAACAACATAAAACATCTATCGGCACCTTTTGTATATTTACTCCCACGGTGAACATACACATTAATTCACCTATAATATCTATTAATTAGAATAAAATTACAAATACTACTCCGCTCCCTTGCTCGCTCGACATTTCCTTATTCCAATCTAAAAAAAAAATTACTTCATTCTTGTACCTCCTAGGTTTATTAATAAAAGGTTTAGCCAAGACAATCCTTTTGCCAGCATTCATCATCACACCTCCTCCTTTGCCCTCCTCTTACAATCTTCCGCAATTTCATTCCATATACCACAATACACGGCTCTGCGATATGTCACACGTTCTGTTTGGTAAGCAATCTTCTCAATTGCTACTCACTAATTATGTCTCACAGCCACTTTCTTTTACCTGTTCCAATAAAATTACCACCAAGGTGTATGCCTCTTCTTCTATTCTCCTCCCACTCCATTAAGGCCTAAGAGGGTTTTCCCAATACAATGATTCTCCTCTCACACACCACACATTCCTACTTGTATCCATTGTTTCACCATACCACCGATATCATCATGTCCACGTAATATTTTTCCGGTTTACAAGTCCTCGATAAACAAACATAATTCCCTAACCTCATTATTACCTCTTTGATCTTCTCAGCGCACCGTGAGGCATCTACTATATCTGTACTCCAACTGCTACCATAGTCTAATTGTACCTTTCCTCCCGCCTATGATATCCTTATCAGCCTACACAACAGCACATAATGATCTGAATCATTGACACCCACCCGGGACACTTATTTATACTAATAATCTTCTGATACCGACACTATAACAGAATCATATTATCGAATCACTTATTGACATACAAATAACATTCTGTAGGATCTAAATTCCACCCAACTACTAAATAACTACGTATATCTATGTGGATATCTCTTTTCTCTGAATTAAAAACATCGTAACTCAATTCCGATTTGCTCCTCATGCAAAGATACTTCACCCTCTTGTTTCTAAATTTTCTTCCCCAAACGGTCCCAACATTTCTCCCGCTCCTCCATCTACAATCCTCCATTCACACTCTTGCACCTTGAGATCAGCCTAATCCTCCAGTATATATCTCCTCACCATGATCCCGTTCTCAACTCCCACACACTCCACACCTTTCTTCCAAACGTTTCCATAAACATCCTCTTCTCTGGTCACTTGAATGAATATATAATTAAACATTAGGTTTCAAAGATATTTTCATTATATATAATATATAATTATACCAATAATATTAACAAACAATACCACAACATACTAACTACATAAAACACATAAAACTATATAATAATAAATATATATAAAACTATTAAAAACAACCTAATATATATATCAAATATACACAAAATCATATACACACAAACAAAATATAAATCAACTGTATAAAATATAATAGCACCAATTCAGCAATACCAAAATCTTGTTACTTATATTCAGTAAGAGTTTTATTCGCTACATTAGGGGTACGCGAAACCTCAGATCAACACACACGTTATGGCAGACCCAGCTGCATCTCTAGCACCTCACTACACCACACCCCAAAAAAATACATAGTCATACTTTTTGCACATACCTCAAACAACCACCATGTCCACATTTACATATAGCATTCCAGCAGATTTCGTATATTCACAGTTAAGAGCCGATATGAGCTCATCACAAACACTTCAAGCCTGAATTTACCATATGACAATAGCCATGAGCTATCCTCTAAACCACAATAACATATACGGCTCATACAATACTCTAACCATGTTTCACTTAACCCTTCTCACTCATATCACAATTTTATCTACCCCACTTTAAATCTTCTCTTATCACCTATCCTCAATAACCTCAATATCAACAAGCCCCACAAACTATAATTAATACACACTATACAAAAATAAACCACTGAATATTCGATACGAATCTATATAACCAACAAAATACCCCCCTATAATCTTGATTGAACTCATCCAAACCCACATAACTCTCATACAATCTATAACTCATACACATAAAAAACAACTCCAAAATACTCTTTCAAAAATAACAACACCGTACAGGTTAGACAAAACATAACACCACTTACATTACAACTTCAAACCATCATATAAACCACACCCACTATCTCATAGAACGAAAAAAACCACCCACAAAGCTAAATATACCTTATGCAATTTACTACTTTGTGGTATAGAAAGAAAAGCATATCCTAAACTATCAACCATCAATACCTCATCTCTCTCTGATAGAATGACAATCAAACTCCACTTTCCTACCACCATAATTCGCATTTTCATCAACTGCCCAATCAACCAACCCAAATGCCACCTTTATTACTACCACCACTAATCTCTCTCATTAGCCATATACCTCCAACCCAATATGCACCTAAAACACATCATTACGTGAAGTTACCTACTCACCCCCACTAACAAACACAAGTCCCCACCCTACAACAAACACACTAACACTACTAACTCTAAGCTCTGTACCCACATGAAATCACTTCATCAAAAATATATGCAATATATCTCTCTCCCCTCTCATTCCTTCGCACACCCAAAGCAACACAACAATATCTCATAATCACCCCACACCATCATTGTCACTTGTTTTTTCCATCTTTGTTTTAGTCAGCAAATTAATAAAATTTGAATTATGAACTATCCTCTAAAATAACAATACCAATATCATACTCTCCTATTCTCCTCACACTCAATATTATTCTAACCATTCCATATAAACCCCATTAACCGATTAAACTACAAATCAATTATCGCAAGAAAAGATAGAAAGGACCAACGCTTCAACGGCGATACACGAACCTCTACCGCAGGGCACCCCCCAAACAATTCATTTAAGCAATCCTCGCAAACAAAAAAGAAAGACCATAGCCCCAACCTAGCCCAACAAGCAGTCCCGACACACGCACAAAGAAGAAAAAGACCGGGGACATGGACACCGCGCCCAGAACCCCCACACAATATACACACATATATATAAACGATCCCTGATTTATTACAACTAATAAACAAAAAACCACGACTACCAGAAACATAATCGCATGTGGGCAAAATACAACATCAACTGACCCCACACCAAACCTAAGGATAAAAAAAGACTCAGACTGACACTGTCATAAGATGTTAAGTCTAGATACGACAAGGAGCTCATGACGAAAATGATCAATTAATTGATTGCCTACATCCATGACCTATTGTAAGGCAACTAAACCGGCTACGGAGTGGTCATAGGATTAAGACATGAGTCTTGTGGATGAGTCGTGGATATTGAAGCCCAGAACCAGAAAGGCGAACCATTAAAGATGGGAGGGTAACAACATATTGTCATGTAAGACCCTACATACCATACAAACCACCAAATGGAGAAAATAATTATACATGCGCTGCGGAGTATGCGTGACTTTAATATCTCAATCTATCTCTCATCATTCATCTACTACCTCAAATAATTAATAATAAAATAATATAATAAATAATTATAGTACCATATTAAAAATAAATAAATAAAATATACTAGCATCATATAAATAAAAAAATATAATATAAAAAAAATAAAAACAGAATTATAAATATATATAAATATATATATAGCAGATAAAGGGGTGCCAATAGCACTATATATAATAGATTTATTACACTAATAATTAAAATAGTAAATAAAGAAAGATCTTGCACTAGTGACACCTTAATTTTGACTTATCATTAAAAATGTAGAAATTTATTATTTTTCAACTGAATAAAATTTATAATTAGATTTAGATTGTATTTCTATTATTATATACATCAGATTTACAAAAGAGTCCAAAATAAAGAAAAGGTCATATCAGTACCACAAAAAAATAATGGATGAGATCAAATATGGGAGAAATTGCATTACGTAATGAAGACAAAATTGTTATAATTATCCATGTACGCTTGACCTACATCAGAAGGCTCCACACAGCGAATCTTCTTTATGAGAAGGTGTGAGTTTAACAAGCGACATAATTTTTTTCATATTGCATGTCAGTCCTTGAAGTTTTTTCCATGAGTGTTAAATCTTTGCCGGAAAGCTCTGGAGTTGCGTGCTTAAGGGTGCAGTCTTTGTCAAATTGAGATTTGGAAAATTTCGTAAACTTTTTTTCAGGGTGGTGGGATGAGATATTTGGCTTTAAATTCGAGAAGCGACTTGGGAATTGAGTGACATTTGAGAGCAAAATATTCAACCCGGGTTATACTTTTTCAAAGATTTATTTTTTTCCTTTTGATGTTTCACTCGATTCTGCGAATTATATATTTTTTAAAGAATAATATTGAGGGAAATACTTTGAGTTCTTTATATCACAATGAACTTTCTTAAAACCACATAATATACGACTATGAGCATCATGCTATGATCCACATAATAGTGGCATCAGAAAAATTTGGTAAATTTGGTAACCTTCAGATTCCAAGTCATAAATAATTTAAAGTTTTTTTCTTTATTATCAATTTTTTAATCAAATTAAGCCAAATTAATCTATGGTCCTTGATGAAGGATTCTTAACCTATGGGTCGCGATGAGACGCGACACAAACATTCGTCTTCCGGGTCTTCCGAGATGGGTCGTCGTAGCTTCTCCAAAAAAAAAATTATTTAACTTTTAAACCTTCGTTTTTAACACGTGTAAACACGAACATTTTAAGGAATGAAGAAAGGATTTTTTTTTTTTTTTTTTTTTTTTTATTATTATTTATTATATACCACCACCTTGTCACCACAACATCAACGAGGAAGAGCGCCTATATCAAATGAGGGAGAGACATGGCTTTTGCACACGACCCTCACACAAGAAAAATCTGAAACCACAAAAAAACTAACCGCCAAATTACTGCAAGAAATATGCGCAGACGGAAGAGATTTTGAGATGGAGGAGAGATTTTAATAAAAATTACAAATAAGGCAGGAACACTGATAAGAGGAAGAGAAATATCACACGAGGAAAACAGAGAAAAATGGCGCCGGAAAACCGACCAGGTAAGACAAACCAGCAAGGAACTGTCTGGTAATTAAAAACCAATAGCAATCACAAACAAATAAACTCATGGTCCACGTAATAAACACAAGCACCCTTAAGTGCATACCGAGGGAACCATAGAAAGAGGTTGGAGGTCACACGCAGAGATGATATTTCCCTCTGAGCACCTGCCGCTAAACACTAGGAGTATCCTAATAGTAGAAAAAAGAGATAGACAGCACCAAAAATCGAAATCCCGCTCAGCCGCTATAAAGTAGTGAAAGAGTCAAGGGAAAGATGGAGAAAGATATACGGAAAACAAAAATTAGAAGCAACCTATTAGCCTTTAAACCCGAACCCACTATCTAAATAGACAACAGGGTAACACACCTACAGAGCGCCACTCCCAGTATATAGAGAGCCAGTACTCCATAAACTAAAGAGGCGGATGGGCCCACTATGAAAGAACTGAGTAAATAGAGCCCGAGAAAAGAGAGCCAACAAAAAAATTCTCGCAGTCTTAAAACAACGACATACTCACAGTATTTCTTCTTGAGGCCGCAGACAACATAGCAAAACACGCTAATGAATACGATATGTTGAAGGTTTCCGAAAGAAGACATATTTTTTATGGTCTGTGTTAAGGCCCAAGGATGTTATATGTTGTCAATTTAGGTGAGGTGAAACAAAGAAGAAAAAAAAAAAAAAAAAAAAAAAACTCAAAAGAAACAAATAGAATAAAATGTTATAAAAGATACTACTGACCAGAGAGTAGTTAAAATTGAAAAAAAGTGAGGAATTGGTGGAAAGGTTTCATTTTAGAGACGAGATTTTCAGAACTACCGCTTTTTACAGGAAACAGATATAAAATTGTTGAGACGACCCAGTCCGGAAATTCTATCCAAGATCATTTTGCGAGTAATAGCGAGATCGGAAAGTTAAAAGCAACGAAAAGTGGCCCTTACTAAAGAAGTAAAAAGATACCGGTGCAGAGCAGATTCGATAAATAAGTTTTGATAGATATTAGAAACACAGGGTCGAGTTACATCGTGCAGTATTGAGACGGATAAGAGTTAAGAATAGCAAGAGTGAAAAAAGAAAAAAGATGACATGTAACTGAAACAGTATAAGAATAGAGAGTAAGAGGGAGATAAGATAAGACACATCCAGAGGACAACCAACAATATTTGACTAGAAAAGAAAAAAGGATACCCTCGCCACAATCAAACAAACATAGGAGTAACAGAATTATTTGACCAACAATGAGAATAGAGCACACAGTATTCACATAAAATGATAACAAGACACATACGATAGGAGAAACACTCAAATAAGGAGGGGAAGCTTTATTACAAGCAGTTGCACGCTAGCCAATACCCACGGTCAAATGACTTATGGATATGATATCAATAGCCCGCCACACATCAGCAAGTCCTCCCGTAAGAATTCCAATTAAGTGGCACGCGGATAAATAGAACACAAATAAAAAAAAAATCAGACCAGGAAGCATAGCCATAAGATAATAATCACGCCAGATTCATAAATGAACACATCGAGCACGACATAGCCATACTGAGCGGATCGCCAGAAAAGAAAGCTGATAAATGAATGATTCCAAAAAATCGCATCTAAGAAATAGAAAGAATTAATAATAGAAAGAAAAGGAAATTTCAAAGATGCCTAGAAAACTTCGAAAATAAAACCAATGTGAGAAGTCTATATGGCGATAGTAGAAGGATCCCTAGAACAGGCAATCGACTTTTTTGGAATAGGATATGGAAACAAATCAATGACAGTTACATTCAACACTGAGGGAAAGTGTAGAGATATCAGCAGAAGTATAGACGAATAATCAAGATGAGATACGAGGGAAGCGGCCACAGCGACGGAAGAATGCACGACTCCATCAAAAACACAGAGGGAGGAATTGCCATACCGGACTCACACCGCCTATACACTAAACGTCTCAATAAAGACTTTCTCAGTTAAAACAAAATCTACAGATAACGGTGGAGAAAGAAACACAAGCTGACTGAAAGGAGCATAGGCAACACCGAAAAGGAGGACAGAGACCGTAGCGGAAACAAGAGAATAGCCAGAAATTACGGTCCCCAGGGTTGAATTAGAAGCACCATAAAAAAATAGGAGGGACCAACAGCAAGACGATTGACTCCTTTCAGTTGAGAATAGCAACAAAATTGTATTCAGTCTATTGTAAATAAAATCTTTGATAATGCTCCACTGAAAAATAATAGTAAATAATAAATCAAAAATCCATTGACAAATTATATAACTATTCAAAAAAAAAACCCAATCGCAGAATACTTACGGAGATATGATTAGTCATAATTGTTGATAAGTTTTGGTACTAGGTAAAACCATGAATCCCTAAGTAACCTTGGTCCTAAAACGCCTAAGGTAAAATTAAATGTAATAGGGTTCAACAAAGAGTTAACTATCTTAAAACTTCTTGTATCTCAAAAAAGGCTACCAGAGCACAAAAAATTGCTGAGTACTTTAAATAAAACTAACCGAAAAAGGAGATTAAATATACCTCCTTCAAAATCTGTTTTCTTTCGGACTAGAATATAGATTATCATAACATCCGACACCAAGGAACAAGTTTGTCTTTCTACCATATAATATACAAAAGAACCAACTTCCTCAATTCCATTGAATTTTATAAATGTAAAACAATAAGACTTGAAACGTTCTTTTTTTTGGGAGACAAATCGCAGTGAAAATTGAGCACAATATAATAAGCGTTATAAGAAGCGCCGGTTTAAACTGTTAACCATCATTCATGCGACGCAAATTAATTCTTCTCCAACCTTATCATATAATTAATAAAACCACAATCTTCTCTAACAATGACGTCCATATATTAGAGACCATATTAATAAACCTAAATGATAATAAATCAAACAATAATATAAAAAATAAATAAAAAAATAAAATACTAGATAAATAAAAAAATATAAAGTAGCAAAATATAATATAAAAATAATAAATAATATATAAATATTAAAATATTATATTAACAAATACATAAATAGAGAGAAAGAGAGATGAGATGAATGAATGTAATAGGGTAGAGAAACACATGCTGCGTTTGAATATTCATCATAAAAAATAACAGGTTTGTGTAACTCTCGTCGTATCAAGCTATTTTGTGAACAAGAAAGTCAAAAATTAATAGCAGGTGATCTACATAAACCACGAATGCTATATGGTACTTTAAATATGTGGTGTTCCCACTCTAGTGTCGTCCCCTAAACAGAGTGCAAAATTAGCGTCTGCATTATTGTTAGTTAACATTCGTATGAGCTTAGAGCAAGTGGCTCACAATGCATTATACTATTTCAGCCTCTCCATTTTTAACTTATCCACCTCATTTATTACATAAAAATCTCATCCAAGTCATTTTACTTCCAAATTTCCGTCCTTTCTTATAATCAAAATTTTCTTTTTTATTTTTGCTCTTATTTTTTAAATTCCCACCCAATATATTCCCCTTAAATATCTTATGCCATAAAGTTTTTTCCCTCACTTTATTATCACCAGTCACAGCTCCTTGGGCTTATCCTCGGTGCCTCTTCCCCGCAGTGGTTTTCAGTTTACCCCATACATTCCTTTTCCGTGGATGAGGGTACAGTTGAAAAAAAATCGGTCATTTTAGCTCAACCTCTGACTGGGCCGCAAATTGTAGGAACCCAACCAAAGGGACTAACCACTTGAGGAGGCCGTTCCTGCCTTAATTGGTGTATAATCCCTCTGGCTTTTACGTGAAAGATATAAGAGTGTGCAGAGTGGTTTACATGGGTGGTGGTAAACTACGGCGTAGAAGTTTCGGAGGAATCTTCCGAGGGCCACATCCACCAGAAATTACTCTAACGGGTGGGTCCAGGGGAGTTGTGTAGGGATCTCTGGGACTGTACACCTGTGGTACAACTGTAAAAAAAATCATCAGACTGTCTGGGTTTATGGAGTATCGAAATATAACCCACTGTAAAGGCTTCCTTAACAAATTGAAGTGGTAGAAGTTTTATGACGTCTAATATTCCTAACTCAGAAGAAGAAAATGTCACTGCGAAAGCTGCCAATCTGATAAGGGTGCCTGTGTTGTCATCCTTGATTATGATACTTACACTTTTAAAGCAGAATTACCTCTTATTGATGCCAATATTTATGAAAACTGTCCATTAATCTCCTTAGCCCTTAAAGGTTTAGATGTAACTTAATCGTTATAATTTTATAATCTTTACAATCTTAGCTGATCTAGATACATGTATCGGCGATACATTTATATCGGAATCGGTATCGCCAAAGAAAGTAAGCTATCGGGGTATCGGTATCGCTAAAGTAAATTTTTGTGTATTGATTATCGCGTAATTGTTGTTTATCGATGCCCACATGTATATATATTAGTAGCTATTATAGTAATATTATATTATATATATAGATATAATATATATATATATATATATTATATAGTATTATATATATATATATATATTATATTTATATAATTCTGATGTTTTATATTATTATATAATAATAAAGATTGGAAAATAAACGTTTATAAAATTTTATGAAAAATTAATCATAGCATATCAATATCGAAAGTTGGAGTTATCATAGATTAGTTGGTTTACTAGAAACTAGTACAAGTTATGGAAGGTGTATGCAAACATTAAAAGGAAGCATTGTTATATAGCTCGTATGTATATGTTAATGTGTAGTTGTGATATAAATGGTGACGAAAGCAATTTGCGATTGTCGAAGAACAACCGATATCTGCACGTTTCGAGATGCTCCGCACGTTTCGAGATGCTCCTCAGGTTTCGAGATGCTCCCTCATCGAAGATCGCCCGTTTGTTGAAAGGAAACACAGAATTATGTGGCTTATGCCCTTGTATTTACTCTACATTAATAACCTCTAACTAAGCTTTCATTATTTTCATTACCCAGCTCATTTCATCATGATACAGATTTACGGAAAATATAGGTGGTTGTATATTTTCTTCAGAATAAGGAAACTGTTGCAAATTTGCAAGTACAGTCTTAAAGTTACTTATTTGAATTTGTAACCGGACCCTATCCTTAATAATAATTTCCATTAAGTGACACAAATACAGGAAAGTAAATATTACTTTCATAATTTAATTTTCTAATCATTTCATTTGCAATTTAATTGAAAATATTATATTAAATTTTTTATTGAAGGTAATTTTGTTTATTTATAACTTTTTATAGCCATCCCAGGATGATAATTATTTCAGGGAAAAAACATTTTCTCTTTATAAAATGTTCTAAATATTGCTTTAGGTTTTTCCATTCTATATATTTAAAAGATAGATTTAGCCCTTTGTCTAGAAGGTGACTTTTGGGAACTAACTTATTTAGAAAGCATGTTTTTCAATGAGGTGCCTGTATGTTGCTGGATAACATGCTCAATAATGAACACTTAACCCGGTTTATCAGAACGATAGTTTATTGTCGTTAACAGTGATGATGTCTTGGACCTAATGGTTGTGAAGCTAGACTACTGTTGCGATGATTCAGTTCGAGCACCAGTGAAAGCGGTATAATTTAATTATTAGTAAATATTAACCTAGATGAAAGAAGAGAAAGAATGAAATCACAGTGAAACGAAATTGACCACCCTTCAATCTTACTGAAGCCAAATAACTTTATATATATTTTATATATTATATTATTATATATTTAGTATAGTATATTAGATACGGTATATTATATATTATATATTATTTATTATAATATATATATATATAATAGTAATATATATTATATATATAGTATATTTTATATTTATATTTATATTTATATTTATAAAGGTAGTTGATATTGTACAGTTAACAGGATTATTTGAACCTAATGGCTGTGTATTTCTCGTTCGTGTCCTCATTATTGGTTAAAAAAGAGTTACATCTTTTTTTGTGTGAGCACAAGTGCAGGAAATAATATTTTAAATTATTTAGTTCTAAATATTATACTAGTTGAAAAGAGGTAAGAATGAAATCACCAGTGAACAAATTGGCCTAGCCCTTCAAAATCTATCGGCAGCATTAATAACGGTTTATATATATATATATTTATATATATATTATATAATATATATTTATAATATATATAGATTTATACTATATTATATTTTATAGTCATATATATATATAATATATAATTAATATATATATTATTATATATTTATATATAGCTATTATATTATTATATATATAAATATTTTATATATATATATATTTATATTATATTTATATAAATTATATATATATCTATTTAATATATATATATATATATATATATATATATATATATATTTATATTATATTATATATGATCTAATTATATATATTATAATATTATATTATATTATATATATATTATCTATATAATTATATATATTATTATATATGATATATATTATTATAAATTTATATATATTTTAGATTTTTATATTTATCTTATTATATATTATATATTATATATATTATAAAAATAATATATATAGTGATATATATTATATTATATATATATATTATATATAATATATATATTATATATATAATATATATATTTTTATATTATATATATTATATATATATATATATAATATATTTATTATATATAATTATTAATATATATATATAAAGTATAATATATATATATATTTTATATATTATTATATATAGGTTATATATATATAATATTATAAATTAATCTTTTTATGTATTATATATATTTATATATATTATATATAATATTATTATATATATTTATTATATTATATATTATTATATATTATATATATATTTATAGATATATATATATATATATATATATTATAATATTATATTATATATATATATATATATAGTATAATAAATATGATATATATTTATTATATATTATAAGTATAGTATATAGCATATATATTTATATATTTATATAAATATATTATATATAATCTATATATAATAAATATATATATATTGTATTCATATTTACTGTACGGAAGATTGGCAGTTGCCGAAGGGGCGGCAGATTCTGGGAGAGAACAAATTGCTTCAGTATCATGAATGAGTGTATGTAAAATTGCATGGTAAATCATTGATTGTGTCTTTTATGTTAAAAGTATCTTCCAAATATCCAAAAAATCTTTTTATTTAGGATGAAGAGATATTTATTGATTTCTTATCGAAATAAATAAAATCGATGCTGAAATAGAGAACATCTTCTTATTTTAATACCCTGGTTCTTTGCTCTTTATTATTATTATTTGCATCCCCATGGGGGTAAAATTGGTTTATTAAAATTTCTATTTTCTAAAAAATTTCACTGAATTTTTGTCATCTTTTGGTTGTTCAAATTATTTATAGTTTTGGCTCCGCAAAAAAAAAAATTTTTAAAAAGTATTACCAATTACTTCTGCTAAAATATCCAAATTTTCAAGTTGTTATAATTGGTTCTTCTCCTATGTTTTTTTTGGTGGGCAGGTGGCAGAGGACCCAGTACGAGCATATATATATAAATATTATATATAATATATTGTATATATAATATAGTATATTATATCTATATTAATATTATATATATAGATATTCATATATATATTATATCTATATATTTATATATATTATATCCTATATTTATATATATATCTATATATATTATTTATATATTATATTATAATATTATATATATATATTATATATTATATAGTAATATATCTATATTATATATATTATTATATATATTATATATAATTATCTAACTATTATATATATATAATTATTATATTTATATATATATATTTATTTATATATATTATATCATACTTATTAATATCTTATTTATATATATTATATATATTATATATAGTTAGTTAACTTTATATATATATGTTATTATTATATTATATATATATATATATATATATTTATATTTATATATATTATTACTATATATAGTATATATAATATTATTTATCCTATGTATTAAATCCTTATTATCCCATATTATATAATATTATTTATATATTATTATATATATATTATTATATGTTATATATTTATAAAATATTAGTATTATTATTATACATATATATATATATATTATTATATATATATATCATTCTATATAAATATATAGTATATATATATTTTATATTATTATATATATGTTGTCTGATAGCTTACAGTTTCCTCTGAGCGTAAAATAAAAACGGATAAAACGGTCACGTTTAATTGCCGCTTCTGTAAGAGAGCTTCGGTCAAAGTTTTTTTTCTTTTTTATTTTTCTTTTTCAATATTTCTTTTTTATTTTTTGCCTGACGAAGATTTTTATTGACCTAAACATGTACCGTAATAAAATTAAATTTATGGTTTTTAACACTTAAATTAAGTAGCATTTTGTCATCTCTCTCTCGCTCTCTCTCTCCTTCTCTCCTCTCTCTTCTCCTCTCTCTCTCTCTCTCTCTCTCTCTCTCTCTCTCTCTCTCATATTATATATACATAGTAAGTTTTTTTTTATTGATATCTATTTTTTTAGATATATATAATATATCATATTATTATATATATATATATATGAACCATTACCAGGAAAAGTTATGCTATAACTATATGTCTAAGAATGACTTACTAAATGTTCAGTCGTGGAAAGAGTAACAAAATTTAATAATTTTATTAATTTTATTAAAAAGATTATTTTAAAAAAAATTTTATATATTATATGATATATATAGATATTTATATATATATAATTATATATATATTATATATATATTATATATATATATATATTATATATATATATATAATATATATATATATAAATATAATTTAATAATTTAAATTAAAAATATAATATATTATAGATGATATATATAATATATATTATATATATATATATATATATATTAGTATATATATAATATATATGACAAGTAGTAGATAGATAGATAGAAGATAGATAGATTAGATAGATAGAAGATAGAAAGATAGATAGATTAGATGATAGATAGATAGATGAATTAGATAGATATATTAGATAGATAGATAGATAGATAGATAAGATTTAGATTAGATAGATAGATAGAGATATATAGATAGAGAGATAGATAGATAAGATAGTAGATATATAGGATAGATAGATAGATAGATAGATAGATAGAGAGAGGAAGAGAGAGAGAGAGAGAGAGAAGAGAGGAAGGGTAGAGAGAGAGTTCATGGTAGTAGAGAATAGAGACAAATATAGAAAGAGAGAGAGAGAGAGGTGAGAGAGAGAGAGAGAGAGAGAGAGATAGAGAGAAGAGAGAAGAAGAGAGAAGAGAGAGAGAGAGAGAGACGGAGAGAGAAAGAGGAGAAGAAGAACGACGAGAAGAGAACAGATATGAGACAGAAAGAGAGAAGAGGAGGAGATGAGGACTGATGTTGTTTTCTTTTACGTATAAATTGAGTTGTATTGGTAAAATTTTCGTTCTGTTTTTCTCTTTGTCTTTTCTTTTTTTGTGAATAGTTTTCTTCTTTTTTTTTAGTTTTGTTTTCTTTTTTTTAATTTGATTCTTCTTTTTTTGTGATTTTCTTTTATTTTTTCCTTTATAGATTTATTTTTCTTTCTTTTTTTGTTGTATGAGAATTGCTGGTACCGCTCCTTAATTAAACGCTAGTTTTCTATCATTAATGGTCTGTTTTCCTTTTTTTCTTTACTTTCTAATTTTTTGTTTTCGATTTATTTTCTTTTTTCTATAACTTTGAGGATGAGAGAGAGAGATAGATTACGGTATGAAAACTGCGAAATCTTGTATGGAAAACCCTTAAAGGTGAAAGAAATTAAAAATTATAAAATAAGTAAAAAAATCTTTAATTATAACAGAGTGACTGTTGATATTAAAAATATACTGATTTATACAATATAAAAATATAATTTATATTTTATAAAATATGATATTATTGAATATAAAAAAAATTTAATTTTATCGTAAGATTTATAGTCTTAAATTAACATTATTTTGTTGAATATATATGTTAAATAAAAAAAATTAAATTTGTTGTTTTGCTAAATTTATTGTAATTATATAACAATACATTATCAATACATTTTTTATTTTTCTCTATATTTAATTTGTTTTTTTATTTTTCTATCGTTGGTTAAAAAATATTCTATTGCATATATTAACAGTTTTATCAAATTTACTTTTATTTATATCAAATCATTTAATTTTTAATTTATATTTAATTAAAATAAATAATAATAAATGAATTATACCAGAATAATAATATAATAATAGGATAATAATAATAAATTAATAATTTATTATAATTAAAATAAATAATAATAATTAATATATAATAATAATAAGTTAATCTATAATAATAATATTAATTAATAATAATAAAGAATGCGTTAGAAATGCATTAAAAATTTTCGATAAAAATGAGTAAAAGTTATAAAGAATTACAATAGTAATATTCAATAATTATATCTAATAATAATTAAAAGTAATAATAATAATTCAATAATAATAATAATAATATTTATATAATTAAATAATAATATAATAATAATAATTATCTACTTTTAATAATTGTTTTAATATTTCATAAATATATTATAACTTCAAATAATAAATTATTTAACATCTAATTTTAATTACCTTGAATCATATTTTTATTACTAATTATTTATTAAATCTATAATTTATTTAAATTTAAAGTCATAAGTCTCGTAGTTTGGTGTGTGAAAGAATAATTAAATTAATGATTTAATATTAATATTGATATTAGGATTCTTATTCATATAGTTTTTATTATATCTTATTTATTTTAATCTATATATATATCTATTATATTAGTAATATATTACTTATATATATATATATCTCTATAATAGTATATTATATATTATATTATTTTATTATATTATGCTTGTACTAGTTAAGCAATATTTGTGGCTCTCATTTGGTCATCAACTACTTTTGAACTAAAGATGATTTTTTTACTTACTTTTGGTTTTTCTTTTTTTTTTTATTATTTTTCTATTATATATATAATATATTATAGATTTATATATATTATATTTTTATTATTTTTTATTTTCTATATAATATTATATATTATATCTCTGTATTAGTTATATATTTATTTAGTTATAATATTCTTATTAATATATTTATATTTTATATTATATATAATATATATATTGAGAGAGAGAAGAGAATTGTATCTTGAATTCTTTCTCTTTTGATCGATTTTGAGATAGACTTTTGATGTCTGTTTTCTGACTTTTTATTTTTTTCTTTTTCTTTATTTTTTTTAATCTCTATAGTCGCTGATGATTTGATTTTGATTTTTTTTTCTTTCTTTTCTTGTTGATTTTTTTTTTTTTTTTTTTTTTTAGAGAACTTCACCCTTGAGATTTTTAAGTGATTGGAGAGTCTTCGTTCGATTTTCCTGTCATCTTGATCTCTGAGAGATTTGATATTTGAGGATGATGAAGAGAGAGTGAATTTTTCAGTTAGTTATGTCTATTGTGTTTCTGTAGAGATTGATGAATGTAAGAATGTATGTTGGCATTCAATACATGATTACTAGATATGTATTTTTTAGTTGGTCTAGTTTATAACTTACTTTTTATCTGTTTTTAAGTGAAAGATTAATAATGAATTGTGCGATGTGTATCGTAGTGCCATTCTGTGAAAAATTATCATATAATATAGTCGTTATATAGTGTGATATATGTATATATATATTATATTATAAGATAATTTCTTTTTTATTGATTACTATTCTATATTGAACCCTAGACTTATTTTATTATTACCTTTATATACCTTTATTTATGAATGGTCTTAATCTAGATATTCATGTATTATATATACCTTGACGCAAATCTGTGCATTATATTAAAAGTTAGTAGTAACTCATTATATGCCAAACGAAATCTCTGGAGCTTTTACGTACATGGAGCGAATGTGATGCTAATGAGATGAAGTTGTGGTGTGGGTGGGAGTGGTGATTTCGGTTCGGCGGGCGGATGGTGGTTAAGCGGAGCGTGTTTTCAAGGCGCGGTTGTAAGGGATAATATTTTAATATTATATTTTTTTGGGCGTAATTTTCACTAACACTTTGACTTGCGCAGTGATTATTTACCCTCCTCCTCCCCCCCTCCCTCCCCTCCCCTCCCTCCCCTTCCCCTCCCCTCCCCTCCGCCTCCCTACCCTCCCCTCCCCTCCCTATCTTGCCGTAGTAAGTTATGCCCTCCCCCCCTCTCGCTGCTATTTCTTCTTCTCCATCTCTACAGCTTCTTTTTTATGTCCAATATTAGGGTTCTGAAGATGTTATTTCTTCTCTCTCTATAATTGCGGTGCGACAAAAATAGCTTTTGGTGCAGTGCGGTGCGGTGCAGTGCGCAGAATTTCGGTACTCCGCCAACTCTAGTCCATTATTGGGTTATTCTAGGCCTCTTAACATATAAATTTGCTTCGGTTTATTAAACATATAAAGTTGTATAGCTTTTATTTGCTAATTTTAATTAATTAAAGCTTAATGTATGTAATTATTATTATTATTATTATTATTATTATTATTATTATTATTATTTTTATTATTATTATTATTATTATTATTATTATTATTATTATTATTATTATTTTTATTATTATTATTATTATTATTATTATTAGTTTATTATTATTATTATTAATTGATTTTATATATTTCATAATGAACCTGTAAATTTTTTTGATTTATGATTTTTTATCTCATGCAGCCTTAAAGTCTCAAATTTATTAGATTCCATATATAATAATAATAATAATAATGTAACAATAATTAATTAATATAATAATCAAAAATAATAAAAATAGTAATAATGAATAATTGATATCAATAATAATAATATGATAATTAATAATAATAATAATTATTTATTACAGTAGCAATTACAATTACAATTACAATTACAATAATTACAATTACAATTACAATTACAATTAAAATTTACAATTACAATTACAATTACAATTACATTATATGAGATAATTTCCTGCAGTGCTATTACATTACAATTACCAATTACAATTACAATAATTACAATTACATCATTACATTACATTATACAAAACTGAGGGTTTACAATGACAATTATAATTTATTAATTATAATTATAATTTTTTTAATTATAATTTAATTACAGTAAAATCTCAAAGCTTGATGATAATTGGTTATATATGATGTTCATTAAGATAATGATGATAATGATGATAATGATGATAATGATGATAATGATAATAATGATAATAATGATAATTATAATGATAGTAATAGTAATGATAGTAATAATATATGATAATAATAATAATGTATAATAATATAATGATAATTCAAACAACAGAATGGAAGACTCTATGACTGAAAAGAACGAAAAAAATAATATATATAATATACATAATAATAAATAATAATAATAATAATAGTAATAATAAAATAATAATAAAATAATAAAAATAATAATAATAATAATAATAATAATAATAATAATAATAATAATAATAATAATAATAATAATAATAATAATAATAATAATAATAATAATAATAATAATTTTATTATCCTCCAAGTTCTATTTTGTGCTTTTGGCCATCGAAATTTCTTTTGATATTTCTCTCTGATCATTATGTTCATTATTCATAAAAAAAAGTATTATTATTATCTGCCTATTTCTTTTTAATATTAATGTCACTTAAAATATTATAAGCTTCAATATATTATAAGTTTATAACTTATAATATATTGTAATTGAATATATAATCAATTATTTTAAAAAAAATTATTAATAAAATATTAGATTATGATGCCAGAGTAGAAAAATGATAATTATAATGATTAATGACATTATCATAATGATTTGATCTGGGTCTGACATTTGATTATAATATCAGTGGCTCCGATACAACTTTAATTTTGTTCTTCTTTACTGGTTAAGTCTATCAAGGATTATTATTATTATTATTTTTATTATTATTATTATTATTATTATTATTATTATTATTATTATTATTATTATTATTATTATTATTATTATTATTATTATTATTATTATTATTATTATTATTATTATTATCTGTGATTATTAAGGGTGTATTCTTATAATACATATGATACCTTTATGAAAGATCTTTTTTAATATATTATTCATTTTTGTATATTCATTATTATATTATTATTAGTATTATTATTATTATTGATTTAGTATTATTATTATTATTTATTATTATTATTATTCATTAAAAAATAAGGAGCAATTTAGTATTATGTTTATTCTATTATTATTATTATGCTATATTATTATTATTTTTTATTAGTATATTATTGATTATATTATTGTATTATTATTATTTTTATTATCTTATTATTATTTTATTATTATTATATTATGTATATTATGAATATTATTATTGATATTATTTATTATTATATTAATATTGATTTATTGCTATTATTATTATTATTAATATTATATTATTATTATCTTTATTTATTAGTATTCTTATTTTTATATATTATTATTATTATTATTATTATTATTGATTATATTTATTATTATTTTTCTTTATATTTTATTATTATGATTATTATTATTATTATTTTTAATTATTATTTATTATTATAATTAATAATTTAATTTAAATTTTTAATTACTCTGTTTTGCGTAATATTAGGTATCATAACTTGTATTATATTTGTTATATGGATTACGGTTAAGCTCATCCTTTAACCCAATTCCTTAAATTTAATATATACTGTATTATTTATGAAGGCTCCAAGGGCACAATACTGAGTTGCAATTAGTAGTCCCCTTTCAGAAATTGTACATCATTAAATATTGTATTATACTAGAACTATATATTATAACTGTATATTGTATATTAAACTTAATAATGTAAATTATTTTTTTTCTGAATAAAGGTTTTGAAATTAAAATTATATTAAATTGTTGTTACTGTAAAAAAGAAAGAGATATTGAATGAGTCAAAGGAGATTTTACTCTCCATCAGTTCGTGATTCGGAACACTGGACTCCGCGTCGCTGAGTTAACAGTAACCATTCGCTCTATCCACTAGGCCATCCACGTTCCTAACTCGTCCAACTCATTCATTTAAAATGGGGGCCAGGCCTTTGAGTACTCAGCAATTTTAATGGCGATGAGAAAAACAGGTGCTGTTAAAGAGCTTACTCTTCTATCTCTTCTACGAATTCTAAATCTTATGGTTAGAGCATCCGGTTACTGTTAACTCAGCAAGGCGACGAGGATTCCAGTGTTCGAATCCCGCTGATGGAGAGTAAAATCTCCTGTGACTTATTCATTTAAAATAGATGTGATACAAATTCATGGAAAAGTTTACAAAATTTCTCTTAGTTTTAAAGCAAAAATAGCTAAAATATAATTATATTTTATTATATTGAAATATATTATATTATTAAACATTACAATAGTATACATTGAATTTCATTGAATAATATTTTTCATATGCCTGAAAATCAATTAAAAAAAATTCTACTGAATATTTTTCTTAATTAATATACAATTTTCATTATTGATATATTTTTACCTTTGCAAGCTTTAAAACACCAAATTTTTCAAATTTTATAAATATTTTGCCTTAAATGTTTTGTCAAAAGTACTTAACGTTTCTCAAAATTGTTTAAAATCAATCAAAAGTACTTTTCTATATAAATAGTGAGAGTGTACATGGCCTGTCCGGCCATTTTGGTTAGCCACCGTACTAGGATTAAAACAACCCTATGAACGGACACCAGCGTAACATAAAATTGCGTCGGATAAAGTGAAATCAGATGTCATTCAGGAGCTTCAATTCATTGAGAAAGGCGAATATTGAGCAATTAATGAAGGGCGAGGAATTTATCGGAGAGTTGTATGACCCGAAGTGTGACTTCATTTGGCGATAACAGATGAAGTTCAGGTCGAACTCACTGAACCAGGAGATGATGAGCAGATTGCGGAGTATGGCAAAAACAGAAATTGCATGCGACAGGAGGATCTCGGGACATATATTGAACTTGTGTGTGAGGTTATTGTGGCAAATGCGGAGTCGAACAAAGACCATATTCTGCTAACAATTGCGAAGGCAGGAGGATGGCAACTCTCCAAGAACAGATTTAACTATTTGTCACTCCTAGGATCAGTCGTCCAGCACTCTTACCAGCACGACCTGAAACCTCGACGAAGAGCACAAGAATAATCGGTTGATGAGAGCTACCACAGGCGAATGTCTAATGATAGAACTATACAGAGCTATGGATGGGTGGGCGGGAAGCTGTCGACTACCTTTTCTACCTTTCTTCCTTAAAAGTATGACTGTGGTCTTATCAGATGAAAAGGCAAAGCCGTGAGAGTTATTCCATTCTGTGATGTTGTCTATAGCCAGTTGCAGCTGTCGCTCAAGGTAAGCCAACCTGGCTCCAACATCATATAAGACTAGATCACCGACATACATTGTACATTGAAAACCACCGTCTCGGTGATTTTGGAGACCAAATCAATGAACATTAGGAAAAATAATAAAACACTGAGAACGCATCCCTGTGGAACGCCCTCATCCATAGAAAAGTGCTGTGACAGGACAGACGAACAACGGACCTGCATGGATCGATTAGATAAGAAGCGCTGAATAAAGAGAGGCAGCTGTCCCCGAATGCCGAGAAAGGAGAGTTTCAAGAGGATTCCAGCTCTCCAAGTGAAATCATAATCCTTCTCAAGGTGAAAGAACACTTCTAGAAAAAGTTTATAATTGGTGAATGCTTTACGAATATCATGATCCATTTTCAGCAAAGGGTCAAAAGTTGAACTGTGTGTGTGGAAAGCAAATTGAAAATTGGAGAAAGCGTGGTAACTCTTCAGAGTTGATAGGAGTAGACCAACCACCATCTTCTCCATTAACTTACAGGTGTGACAAGTAAGCGAGATGGGATTCTGATTGTCAGCCAAAATCGGATCCTTTCCTGTTTACATACATGGTCGTCCACACAGACGGGAAGGTGTTATCAATCCAGATTTTGTTATAGAGATCTAGTAAAATTCAGAAGCAGGGGGGTGTATGTGACGGAGCATGATGTAGGATATGACATCTAATCTAGAAGCTCCGTTTTTTGGCATTTTGTTAGTCCGGCTTGACATTCAGCTAGCGTGAAGATTCAATTGTAACTATGATCGTCGCCTGCTTTGTGATAAAACCTCCTGGGACAGTACGATTACGAATGTTTTGAAATGCTTCTGTGTAGAGGGATAAGTTTGAATGACTAGAGCCGCTATAGCCCAGTGCATCGGAAACAGTCGCTGGATCGGAGACAGTGTCGGTGATGGGTGGATCGTAGCTAAGTACTGTAGATTGTGAGCCAATATTTTTTAGCAACTTTTCACCCCGGAAAAAGAGGAGTAGTAGAGTTAACCGTGGAAGCATACATATGCTCGAAAATAGTGTTTTTGAGTTTGGCGATTGATCCGGCAAAATCTTGCTGATGCAGCTTTATAAATAATCAACGAAGCCGTTCTGGAACTTCTTTTGATTGCTGAAACAACTCTTTCTTTTCCCGCTCGTCCTGTGTACACTCTTGGGACCATCATGGAATGGACGGTTGCCTGGCAATTGAGAATCGTGGGATGCAAAATTCAGCTACGTAGACTATAATCTGCTGGGGAAACTGTTCACTCTAAGGAGAGAGGGAAATGGCTGTCGTGTAGTTAAAATGGACAAATTGGTTGGCTTGGGGAAAGCTCATACAAGGCTATAGGGTAGTGTTTACTCCCATGCAAGTAATCGAAGCGAGACCAAACGAAGCTGTCCATAATTGGATGATAGCATAGAGATAGGTCAATGCAAATTGAGGAGTGCGTGCCAAATCTTTCAGAAGTAGTGAATCCGGTGTTGAGGCACCCTAGAGAAAGTTGAATTAAGAGATCAACAAGAATCTGCGCCTTGGCCGAAAAGATGTTGTCACCACAAATGGATGGCGAAGGTTAAAGTTTTCCACGATAACGGCTGGAGGGGAAAGTTAATCGGGATGACTGTATAGTTAGCAGAGAGATGAATCTTATCAGCAACAGCATGTAGTCTGTGTCAAAAGGGGACAAAAGAGTGGGGAGCAGACTTGTGGATAAGGATTCCAACATCACCCCTGTCACTGTCGCCCGTTTCAGTTGATGTCAGTGAAGGCTTTTATTCCGATGGTGGGAGAAAGTTGCGCTCACACAGAATTAGTTCTTGAAAAAAAATGCATTTTGACGTGCAAAATTGATGAGATGAACAAGCTCTTCAATGTTAGAGTAATAACCATAACGTTCCACAGTAAGAATGTGGCCATGTTTTGATGTTGGAGGTTATGAGAACAATCGGTTAGATACAATAGTTTCAATGGAACAGGCTTACTCTTTCCTGAGAGAAACCGCCAGTTCTGAGACTGTCACGAGGGACCTGACGAGGAGAAGCGATAAAACCCGGTGGTAAGGAGTAGTCATAAAGAAGTGATTTAAGTTTGGCGGCAGTCTCCGACTGAGTAGTTCCTTTGTTGATGGGCTGATGAGTTTCTCCAAGAATATGGACAAGGTCTCTTTCAACCTTTTCCTTTTCGGGGTGGAGACATGACTGTCCTGAGAGGGAACGTCCAGAAGATGGGAGTGTTGAGAGGGTGTTGCCCCAAGATTCGATGAATATGACTGAGAGTCATTGTTGGTTTGCATAATAACAATGATGGTAGGTGTGGGGAAAGGGTGTTATTTCCCAAGACTTTTGAGTGGTAGGTTCTGTAACTGTGATGTTCAGTTCGTTCTGAAATGATTGCTCTGACGGAATATCAAGCGAACCACTCAGGCATTCTCAGAGTCTGGGAGGCCCGAAAGTCAAAAGTCAAGGGCAGGTGGGTCTTGCAGTTTATCAAAAAGTCTAGGAAGTAGAAGTTTTAGAGAAACAGGCCAGTCAGGTTTGGATGTTCTCCGGCTTCACCGCCTTCCCAGGACTCCTAAGGTGACGATTACATTTGTAGCGATTTTTGCAGACAACATTCCATTCCCCTCCTATACAATTGCAAGAATCCTCAGAAAGGAGATGAGTCACTGCAGTATGCCCCTCTGATGAGTTGGAGTCTATATTGTCAACCAGAATTTAGAAAACATTGGGAACTTCTGAGAGGGAAAACTCTAGAAAAAGAGTTAAGAGAGGATTTTGAGTATCTTGAGAAACCCAAGAAGGTATTGCGGTAGAGTTTGCGGGTTCTTGCAAAATCTACTGTATTAAAATTGTTTAAAGTTCTTAATACTTTCAAAAGTATTTATAGATAGACAAATATACTTAAATTTGGT
>JABUQX010077754.1:0-2500 GCA_015478945.1 Trachelipus rathkii
AAGGGAAGGAGTATATCCTACTCTTTATCTTTTTAAACTCTCACTCCTCTGTTCATACTCTCGTCTCTCACATTCTATCCATATTTCACTATCACACTCGTGAGTGCGTGTCTCCTCCTACTTAACTTTATACCTTATCTTCTCCATACCTTAATCCTTTCACTTTTTCTCATCTCGTGTATCTTTCATACCTCCCTCCTTTCACACACCATCACTCGTCTTCTGTCTCTCAGCTCTGCCTAAATCGGATCTCCTCTCTCTTATTCATTCCTCCTTCCTCTCTACACTCTCTCCTTCAGATTCGGCGCACACAGGAACCAAATCATCATCGCATATAAATAGGTAGGCAACCCTCCACTCACTCCATTCTCCAATCATTCTAACACCCATTTCCTGCCATCCCCACCATGAATTTCTTTCAATAACACCCCATCCATATACAAATTGAATAAAAACCATAGGAGACCTCACTAACACAACCCTGTCTTTCTCCGCTATTAATCCTAAACCATCACCATTGACACCATTTATTACTTACACACGCTTCACTGATGTCAATACAATACTTTTGATTTCCATCAGAAGCCTACCACCCAACACCATATAATCACTAATACCTGCCATAACGCTTTCCTATTAACTCTATCATACGCCTGGTTGCAAATCCATAAAACCTAAATAAATTTATTCCTTCTCTCCCCTCATTTTCTCAATCATTTGTTTCAAATAGTAAAGATTTGATTAACACACATCCTCTAACTATACCAACTCCTAAAGCGCACCTTTGTTCTTCCCGCAATCAAAGTCCCCTCAGTCACTCACGCCTCTTTCGAACCAAAATACCACATATACCTTCCCTACAACACTTAACAATAAACTTTTTCCCCTATAATTTCTACAGTTTCCCCCTTTTCTCCCTTACCCTTATCAAGGGTACTTACCGCTCTCCTCCAATCCTGTGGAACTATACCCTCCATAAAACGCTTTATTTACACAACTTCCAATCCAATCAATCACCATCTCCGTTCTCCTCTCTTGATCATTTCACTAGTATTTCATCTATACCTGCCAAGATTTACCATTCTTTCATACTTTCTCACCCTAACCATTCACCTCCCTATTACTAATTAACCTCATCCGCCAAATACTATTCCTTTCTTGCAACATCAAAACCACACACATTCACTAACAACTCTCTCCATTACTGTTAATATTGTGCAGATTTTCGAAGTGTTCTTTCCACACTCCCTCACATCCATTTTCATCAGTTACAAAAGCGCCATCCGTATTCATTATTCTAAGCAGATTTCCCCTTATTCTCATTCCTTAACCTTTCGGCGCTTGTCCCTTCAGAAGAGCTTCCTATTTTCTTGTATGTCCTCATTCATCCTCCATTCCAACTGTTCATTTACCTCTTGTTTTTCTCCTACGTATAATTTTTTTTTAGTATTTTCTTTTTTCTCCTTATATAATTCCAAGCATCTTTCTTTTGAAACTTCATCATTTGCTTTTAGTACATTCAACCACGCTTCTTTTTTAACTTTAACCGCTTTCATCACCTCTCATTCCACCATTCACTGCTGTTATCTTACTTCCTACTTTAGCAACAATCCACTACACTTCCTTTGCACTACTAACAATTCTTCCTTCATTTGCCCCCGAGATTGCTTCAGTAAACAACTTGTTCACATTCCAGTTTTATAACTATCAGGTCTTACATATTTTTCATTTTTATCTTTTGCTTTTTCTTCCTCAAATCTTCAATTTTACCATATATTAATAAAGATAATCACCTTCCTTCCATCCAAGCCTCCACCAACTTAATTTTACATAGAACAACATAATGATCCGCTAATCCATTCCTAAACATATACTGATTTAACATCAACACAATACTTCAAAACTCCTTCCTCTTCAACACACTTATATATCAATCAATACCTTTTCACTCGATACCATCTCTACCTACAACCGACTCTAGTATCAACTTTATGGCTACACTTGTGTTTTACAGAAAGATCTACTACACACATCACCTCCTCTTCACAGAAATCAATCACCCTTCCTAACCATTCTCTATTTTTCTCTTCTCCGCCACCCCCCTCAAATCCATCTCTGTTATACCATTAGCTTTTTTGATTCAGCCTATTCCAACCATTCAGGTCCCCCATAAAACTACATCTGTAAGCTCCTTCACCATATCCCAGTAACCATTCAATTCAGTATTATCCAAAAAAATCGTACTCTTTTCAACGTTTCCCTCAGAATGGGACGCATACGTCACATACACACATACCTTGACCCTTTTTCAACTTAAATTTAACCCCATTAGAATTCTAACGGACTCAACAATCAAAGTCCTACCAATAAGCTTCATATACCACAGGTCACTCATCAATATTGCAGCTCCTTCTCTTCCTCTCTCATTCTCTGCCACACCAGCACGCACACATTTTCACATCAACACCACTTAATTTCAACCTTTTCCTTTCATCTTTGT
>JABUQX010077754.1:10000-30000 GCA_015478945.1 Trachelipus rathkii
TTTATTATATATATATATATTATTATTTATTTATATATTATGATTTGGGAAAGTTGCTATATTTGTATCAGTTCATCTTTTCTGAAAACGGAATTTCTAAGCTCAGAAAAAATTTCTAGGTTCAGAAGTTAAGTTAAGTTATTTTTTAAGAAAATTCTTTAGTCGCAAGCTTCTGGAATTATGTTAGAAGCTGCTACTAAAGAATTTCTTAAAAACTTAACTTAACTTTTCTGATCTAGAAATTTTGTTGTATACTAGAAGAAAATTTCAAAAATATGACTGATTCAATATTAGATACTATTTACCCTATATTCAATAAATAATTATATTAATATATATAATTTATATATGTTTTTCTTTTTTATTATTTAATTACAATTTATTTATTATATTTATATTTTATACTATGATTATATAAATTTTAAAGATATATGTGAGTACATGTTGATAAATACGATATATATACTATTTATTTTATTTTATATGTTATTAAATAATTATATATTATATATATAATTGTATTTTATAGTATATTTATAATATTCCTGATTATATCATATATAGTATTATATATATATATATATATATATATATATATTTATAAATAATATATTTTTATATTATATATATATATATATATATATATATATATATATATATATATATATATATATATATATAATATATATTATTAATATATATAATGTTTTACTATTTTATATATACTATTATATATATCAGATTTTTTTTTTATTATATTATTATATAGATATATATACTATATATATATATATATATAATATAATTTAGTAACAAATAAATTAGCTGGGACTTCTTGACTACGGCCAAAGTTTGCTACGGCACAATTTATTCATTTTTGTCCTTATCTGTCCTTCCAGTAATTTAACTCCTATCGAACCTAGCAACACTGTAATCTTGATTTAAGTTATCACTGAAAAACTTATGCTCGTCTCATGTTTTCGTTTATTAATATTATTAATATACGAAATTGCGAATATAAATTCAAAACTTCTTTAGCATATATTTATGAAACTTTTCATCCAAATAAAGTTCTTTGAAAAAAGTCTATAGCATTTTCGCCCTTCTTATGCAACTTAGCCAACTTTTTATTTATTTATTTATTTATTTATTTACTTATTTATTTATATTTTTTGTTAATGAATAATAATTGGTTATTTTAAGATTACATAAAATTGTATTTAAATTTTAGAGGGTAATTTAGATAAGGTAAATTTTGATATTAATAATAAATATGAAGACTGACATTGTGAAATATTTTCCTACAACAATTACAAAGGAAAACGTGACAAGAGCATAAATACTAATTAGTTGTATACTTTTTGGGTTCTCAGAATTTGCCCGCCAACTTGTAAATAAACTGTCAAATTGTAATTTCACCGGTTTCGCGAATAGCCAATCGAATTCAAATTGCAGCACGAAAAAGTTTGATTCATAACGGTATTTTTGTAAAATTACATTGTTTTTATTTTGCTTTTAAAAAAAGTGTCTCGTAGTTTTATTGACATTACTTGCTCGTATAAATCATAAAAATGGTATTTCTTCCCTCGAACTACAAAGCAGTTACTGCACCTCAACCAAAGTCTAAAATATTTGTTTTTAAAAGAGGTAGGAACCATAGGGTTTGTGTTGTTATTCACCTCAGTTCAGACTAGGTCTAAACATAAGCTTGTGCAATTAAGCTCTAGTCTATATAATATAAACTAGAAATAGGCTAGTTTCTTAGATATATAATATTCAATAATGGTAGTCTTTAAATAAATGTAAAAAATATGAAATGGGCTAACATTTGCATTTCAAATTAGGATGTATATTTTCCTTTAGATAATCTATACCTTTATTGATATAGAATAGAAAATGGTGTGTGATGTGTAAGATTGTGGTAATAAAAGAAATAGAAGTAGGGTTTATAAGGCTTGGTTGTTCAATTTTTGTGTGAATCATAGATTATGAGAATGCATGAATATAATCTATTTTACATTTTAATTAATGAAAGTTATGGCCTTGGTAATTTTATCTATTATATATATATATATATATATATATAGTATAATATATTATTATAATATATATATATATATATATATATATATATATAGTATATATTTATAATTTTTTATTATTATTTATTTATATTATATAATATATTAATCGGTATATATATATATATATCCCCACAAATGGGGTGAGGTGTTCAATCATTCATTCAAAATTTTTATTCAGAATAAAGAAATTATAATTCAATTATTTAATAAGATAGATACATAGGTTTATATTATGTAGTTCAATATTTATACAATCTCAATATACCTAAAAATAGGTAATTTCCCTAGTATCTGAAAAGGGGTTAATAATTATAACAGTATTGTGTCTGTTGAGCCCTGAATATAATACCAGACTTTCTTACATTTCATTATTATTGCTGATAAAAATTATATTTTAAACAATTAAAAAAATAATACATCTTCTTTTCTGATAGTAATATTAATTGTATTAAAAGTATAATACGTAATAATATAATAATAAATTTTTAATATTTATAATGAATATCATTATCAAAATATTAGTGTATAAGTTGATATAACATTCAGTAATTGTTATAGCATGGTTGTAATTACAACAATCATAATATTTAATAATAATAATAATAATAATAATAATAATAATAATAATAATTATAATAATCTAGATCCTGATAATAATCTTAAACCTTATCCTAATTAAAATAATCAGCATATTTGTAGATACTGTACTGTGACTTTTTTCTAAAAAAATTTTCTAAGTTCAAAAAAATTTCTAAGTTTAGAAAAGTTAAGTTTTTTTAAGAAATTATTAGTGGCGCTCTGCATGATCATATTGCTTAAGAGAATTCCTTAAAAAACTTTACTTAACCTTACTTTTCTGAACTTAGAAATTTTTTTGAACTAGAAAATTTTTTCAGAAAAAAGTCACAGTACAGTATCTACAAATATGCCAAAATAATCATAATTAATATTTTAACCATAATTATAATTATTACAATTACAATTTTAATCATGATTATAATAAAAATTATAATACTATTAATAATACTATAAATAATAATAAAGATAATAATATTAATAAGTAGCTTTATTATGCAGCAAATATTCCCTTTTGTGAGTAACAGAAGGAGGGTATCCTTAAATTACATTGTTGCAGTTTACCTCAGTTCAGTTGTGACTTTTCATGCACTACTAAAATATGCCCTGAACAATAATTAACATATGTACAGCATGTTTCAAGCGGGTAATAATAATAATGTGCTGGAAATGAAATAATTAAGTAGAACATGACCCAAGTAAAAAAAAAAAAGTCCTTTCCCCTATTCCTCCCTTCACACTCCCTCATACCCTTTAGTGTAGCCATTGTAGCCATATTCCACACTCTAGAGCTTTACAACACTG
The DNA here is from genome assembly GCA_015478945.1 of Trachelipus rathkii. NCBI lineage: Eukaryota > Metazoa > Arthropoda > Malacostraca > Isopoda > Trachelipodidae > Trachelipus > Trachelipus rathkii. Next base: position 13,465 of record JABUQX010077754.1, read on the forward strand.
CAGCCAACCCCATCATTAGTATCTCATCATTATTAAGGTTTATCCCCTGTGCCATGCCCATAACATGGCCCCCTCATAAAACCCATACCATTTACCATTGTGCACCATTTGTCTCGCTTTGATAAATTTATATTCATTTCCTTTAGACATTTTTACTGACTCAGTCTACTTTTTATTAGGTCTCCCAGTCATATATATAATTATATATATAATAATCATATATATATATATTATTATATATATATATATATATATATATATATATATATATTAAATATTTTGGTTTTATTTTTAATTTCTAACAACTTTTAAGATAGTAAATTATAAGATAGTAAGTATACAGACAGCTAGCCTCGAAATTTCATTCCCTAATTGGGAAATAAGAGGAAAATGTGTTCGTTTATAAAAGTATAAAAAATCAGGGGTGAGGCAAATTATTTAAATTTCAAATTTAAGGTATGCCTTTAATAATTTAAACATCATATGTCGGGAAAGCCAGTAATTGGTGGATTTAGGATATTTGAGTTCTGATTTGATAGAATATTGATAATAGTAAAGTAAATCCGTCACTACCTACGGGTTAGGGGATATAATGGTCAGAGCTCCTGTAGGCAAATGTTCATATTCCTTACATTCAAATTTATGACATGAATATTTGTTTTTCCCTCTGCATCCTCTGATCCATGAGTATAGGGAATTTAAGCCTTCAGCTCGGTTATCAATATTGATATTTATACTCATTCTAAATTCCGTTATAATAGTATTTTTTAATACTGAAAGTTCGTATTTTAACCCTTTTTCCTCGACTTTTATTATGCTTTAAATTAGAACACATTTCCTGTCTATATTTCTTGATATGAATGAGATTCTAGCTGGCCTCCTTATGCTAGACTATTACCATTATGTTAATTCAATATAGATAATTATATATAACAAAGTTGTTTTTTGAATTCTTGTTGCATAGGATGTTAATAGTAATTTAGTTTTTATTGAGTGAATATCATTTAATTTGCCAAATGTTCTTAATATTATGTAATTGATAGTTGAACTTTGACAGTTTGTGCATAGCCCCAGTCACAAAGAATATTTAATTAACCTTTAAAGCATTGTCATTATGTGCAAATAATAACTATTTAAACTCGCCTTTAAAAGTTTTGATAAGACAATCAGAAAAGTCAGAAATTTATTATAATTTTTCCTATTGATATTTAATAATCACATTTTTATTTCATCTTATAAAAGTAGAAATCAGAATGGGTTAATTCTGTATAGTGGATTTTAATATATATATATATAATATATACTATATATATATAAGATAAAGAATCATATTTTAATATAATACTCTATATATCTAGATCTAGAATATATATATATAGTAATTCTGTATATGTATTATATATATATGATATATATAGTATATATATATATATATATATTAGATGGGAGGAAAGAACCAGTTATGTTTGATAAAATTACTTCAAGAATTCAGAAGCTCTGTTATGGACTTGATTTGGAGGCTATTGATCCTGTAAGATAATACATACATTTTACAAATGTCATATTTAGTCATACACATAAAATAAATTTAATAAACCTTTGTAGTATTTAGGTAAAGCCTTATGTAATAAATTTAGTAGGCCTATTTAGTATTTAGTATTTAGGTAAAGCTTTATATCAGTACATATATTTAAAAAATAAAATTTTAAATTACTTTTAAGTTCACTTAAATAACGATCATGGATTTTTAATTTTTAAAAATCTCATCTTGTTCATGAATGAAGCTTAGTGATAAATGATTTTAAATAATTTTAATTAAGATTTATAGTTTTATGGTTTGTTTTTTAATTAGCCATTTTTTTGTGGTTATGATTATATTTTTTCCCTCAGGCTTTGGTTGCTTTGAAAGTAATAAATAATCTGTATTGTGGAGTTACAACTGTAGAGTTGGATAATATGGCTGCTGAACATGCGATTAGTTTAAGCCATGAACATAAAGATTATGGAATGCTGGCTGCCAGAATTGAAGTTTCAAATTTGCATAAAGAAACGAAGAAAACTTTTAGTGGTAAATGTTTTATTATTGAAAAGAATTTATGATAAAGATTTAAGTGACTTTTTTTCCCCATAATTTTATGACTTTCTTATTTAATTTTTTTGTTTTTTGTTACAGAGGTTATTGAAGATCTTTATAAAGCAGGAATTGAAACTGGTGATAAGCATCCCAAAATTAATGAATCATTTTATAAAGTAGTTAAAGCGAATGAAGATATTCTTAATTCTGCAATTATATATGATAGAGATTTTTCTTATTCCTTTACTGCAATGAAGGTATGATAAACTCATTGGTAATTAAATTCATTTATTAAATCCTTATGCTAATTATTTTTCATTTATTTTATTTCATTTTATTGATTTTCATTTTTACTGCTAAAAAGATATTTATACATGTAAAAGGGCCAAGTGATGTGATATGAGGTGATTTTAAAATGAGATTTGATTGATATATGTTTGGAATGGGAGATTTTCAAGGGGGAAGTAATTTTATTATGTTAGGTGTGGAAGAGAACATTAAAAGGAATTGTAAGATTTGGAGGAGGATAGAGAGATAGGTTTTAGGTAAGGAAAATAGAAAAACGTGAGGAATGTTCAAAACAAGGTGACAATGACGATGAAATAGGCTTTGCTTCTGATTTATAAGAATTTATTGAAAATAGAGTTGTTTGATAGAGGTGAAAGAGGAAAGCTAAATAAATGAATTTTAAAGGTAGATCTGAAAGTGCTAATTTAGTTAGAAGTGAGATAACAAAAAGAATGAGATTAGTGGAACAAATTGATGTAACCAAAATTGAAAGAAATTCTTAAATCAGGTATAATCACTTATTAAAATCTGACAGGGGAAGACCGACCTATGCAAAATTAATAAATAAGTTTAGTTGGTGAAAGTCTGGTGTAAATATTTATTTAGAATTTTTTGAAGTGAGAATGGCAAATAAATATATATTATATTTTGAAAACTTCAGGATTGATGTGTTCAATGACTTGAGAATAAGAAAGTAGGAAAAACGATCTCAATTTATAAATATTTTAAAAATAAGACTTTATAAATATTAAACACAAGAGTGAAGATTTTTAAAGGTGATGGGGAAAACTAAGGATGAATGGATTCTTTTTTTAAGCAAAATTTTGTCTTAAACTTTAAATTATGTTCTCCACTGATGAATACAGTTGTTTTATATTAATTAAAATATTCTTCAAAATTTAAATAAGGCCCTACTAAATTTCTATAAATTTTTTTTTCTTTTTTCTTTTAGATTCTTCAGAAAGATTTTTTGTTAAAAATTAATGGAAAAGTGGCTGAAAGACCACAACATATGCATATGAGGATTGCAGTTGCTATTCATCGAGAAAATATAAATGCTGTTATTGAAACATACAATTTTTTATCAGAAAAATTTTATATGCATAGCCCAATTACAATGTCAATGGCTGGACTTGCTAAAGGTCAACTTTTGAGGTAGTTATTTTTTGTTTTAAAAGCTGTATTAAAAATGTATATGAAAGTTTGATACCTTTACATACATTTATATTTTCGATGCGTAGTGTTGGGTATCTAGAAAGTTAATACCATTGCATAAAAATACCTGTATTAAACATGCATATGAAAGTTTGATACCTTTACATACATTTATATTTTCGATGCGTAGTGTTGGGTATCTAGAAAGTTAATACCATTGCATAAAAATACCTGTATTAAACATGCATATGAAAGTTTGATACCTTTACATACATTTATATTTTCGATGCGTAGCGTTGGGTATCCGGAAAGTTAATACCATTGCATAAAAGTACCTTAGCTTCTGGACAATCATTCCCACCAAAGATAAATCAAGGATAATTTTATTTTTTTTTAACTATGGAATCGCTGGTTATTGAGAATTAAAACTCGATTATTTTGTCCAAATTCCAGATTTTTTTTTAATTGCTTTTATAAGTTTATTGGAACATCCCGCTGTATTATTTTTATTGTTTACACAATAATTTCATTTGCATATGAAAGACAAATGTAATTTTGTTGAAATTATATGTTAATGATGTGTGCACAATTTAGTAGTAGTATTTTTGTAGTAAATGATTTTGTTACTGTATGGTGTATGTTTTAAATATATTAAAACTCAACTGTGAACATGTTGGTGGCGCTGGTTTGGGATAGCCAGCCTTAAAGTTCGATTTCCTGTGGTCCCCCCATGTTACCCTCTTAATAGGGGATAAAGCACGTTAAAAGGTAGTTTATATATTATATATATATATATATATTATATATATATATATATATATATATATATATATATATATATATATATATTTTTTTTTTTTTTTTTCAAGTGATTACTCTCTGACAATAAGAGGAGATAGCATCGAAGGAATTTATGATTCTGTTAAAGATTGTGCCTTTATAGCAAGATCTGGTGGCACAGTTGGTTTAAATGTCTCACGAATTCGTTGCACGGGATCATATATTGCTGGCACAAATGGAACGTCAAATGGTTTAACACCTATGCTGAGAGTTTTCAATAGTTCAGGTAGTATTAGTTTTCTTTTTTATTTAAATTCACAAATTTTAGGTTTGTACGATGTCCCTTCTAAACTGTTCAGCTGCCAGATGGCTGGTGGTTAGGAGTGGGATGATTCCAAAATAATATTCAGTTCCGATGCCGAGTCTGATTCTCGATGGTGATTCATATTCATTGTACTATGTCAAAATAATTTAAGATGCTTAAAAATTTGATTGTCGATGCCGATTTCGATTCATTGTCCCATCATGAGTTGTTGTATTAAAACTTTCAGAATTGCCCATAATATAATAGTTGAATCCTCACTTTACATTGTCTAAACAATTTTTTTTAGTAAAGGACCACTTTTGCACAAAAGATGGAGTATCGATCAAAAGATTATAATTATAAAATATTGAATAATTTTATTACCTTTCAAATGTTTGTTTTTTATTCAATTTTTTATTTTTTTTTGTAAAATTTGACTATCACGGATCGAGTTTCGAGATCGATGAATCGATCTTACGATATTTGCAGTTACTCATTAATAAAAGTTAGCCACTTATGTTTTGTTTTACTTTTCATTGAGTATCGTGTCCAATTTGCCTAATTATTTCCCAGTAACAAAAAGTCATTAATATTTTATTAAATTATAACCAATTGAAATTGGATCTATTTTTTCTCTTTAATCATTCTTTATCTAGGTCACCATCTATTATTAGTCAATACTTTTGTACCCTCTCTTGAAATTGCAACAAAAACAATATATGTAAACTTAATTTCAGCATGCTATACTAACCAAGGTGGAAAGAATAATGCCGCTGCCATTACTGTCTACTTAGAACCTTGGCACGCTGATATTTTTGAGTTTTTGAATCTTAAAAGGAAAACTGGCAAGGTAAGTTAAGGAAATTAAAGTTCAAATTTTACACTCTTATTAACTAGTATTAAAGTTTTGATAAATGTCAAACTTTAATGTTTAAACTGCTTTTGGTCTGAGCTCGTTTAAAATACCTAAATATAAGTACAGTGAAGCTTCATATTTTTGCTTATATATATATATATTATATATACATTTATATATATATATATATATCTATATATATATAAATTTTAATATTTATTTTTAATTATTTAATAATTTTATAAAATTAAAATAAATTATTTAAAATTATATATATATATATATATATATATATATATTACAGTTGGCGGCTCGTGCATGAATAAAATGGTGGGGCCAGGTGTCTGTTTTTGTGTATATATATATATATTATAATAATATATATATTATATTATATATATATATTATATATATATATATATATATATATATTATATAATATATATATATATATATATATTATATATATATATATATATATATATAATATATATATTATATATATATATATAATATATATAATATATATATATATATATATATAGAATATATATATATATATATATTTTATTTCGTAGTTATATGTATTTTGTGTATATAGATATATATTTATATATATATATATATATATATATTGTTTGGGTGATGCATCGGTAGGCTAGATCTATTTCTTAATTAAATAAAAAAATATTACTTGTAATTTAAAACGCATTTTAAAAAAACTTACCTTTAAAATTGGTTTATTTGTATAAATAGTTTGCCCTTCTGTTCTTTATTTGGGCAAATTTTTCAATCACTTTTGTGTTGAATTGAGGAATCTCCTCTATAAAGTCTTTTTGTATTGATAGCACTGCAAGTGCGTTTAATCTATCTTGTGATGTGTTTCTAAGAAGGGTTTTAATGCGCTTTAAAGTACTGAAACTACGTTCAGAATCGGCAGTCGACACGGGCGTCACTAAAACGATTTCTATTAATTTTGCGGCCTCTGAAAAAGCATCGCATAAGCCATTATCGTCCAAAAATTTATACAAGCCATTAACATTTGTGATGGAACTAAAGGTTTCATTATCATACATAACAGCTAACTCGGAAATTAGTCTCTCTTTATGTAGCATAGGATAATTATTTGCAATAGTTTGAATGTGATCAGATGGAAAACACTGCTTATGAGAATTAAATTGCTTCGGGTCGACAACAATATATGAGCGAAACAACTCAAAATTTTTAAATCTTTCATTTATTTTTGTAATTATTTGGTTACAAGCCTTTGTCGCATCCGTTTTTAAGGTATCAGTAACTACACTGCATTTTTAAGTCTTTTTAATGGAACTTCTAAAACTTCACTATCATCCCCTGAAATAAGAAATTTTGCTATATTGTGCCGTATTGTAGTAATTGAAGATTCAAAATGTTTCAAAGCATCTTCAACTGTAATATTATTTGATTTATTGGACTGTAAAACGTTGTATAAAATATCTGTATGTTTCAACGTTTCATAAAAAAAAAGACAGAAAGAAATTAAACTCGTAGTCTTCCAATAATCTTTCAAAGCCTACTGATTCACGAATGCTTTTATCGTCCCAACAGTCTTCATTCTGAATCCTTTTAAAACATTCCAACAGTTGTTTTTTTGTTTTCTTTTATGCAATTTACGATTTTAGAATGAAAATTCCATCTGGTTTGACAAATCTTTGGAATGTGAACATTACAAACTTTTTGAAGCATATCGTTACGTTTAGGTGAATTCGTGAAAAACGCACCAAATCCACTCAGATTAGCAAAAAATATTTTTATCCTTTTATTTGATGAGCAAACCTTTTTCAAAATTAAATTTAATTTGTGTGCGTAACAATGAACATAATGGGCGTAAGGGTAGTACTCTTTCATCTGCACTTGTACACCGTTGTGGGACCCGCTCATAACAGCTGCTCCGTCATAGGCTTGTGCAATTAACTTGTTGGTTAAGTTAAAAGATTTTAATTCTTCTTTCAGAACACTTGTTAGTCCGGTAGCTGTTCTATTATGAATATTAACAAAACTTAAAAATCTTTCGACAGGTTGAGAATTTCTAGAATAGCGCAAAATAATCACAAACTGTGAAAGGCAAGTGATATCGGTCGTTTCATCTGCTTGTATGGATACAAAACTGACATCATTAATTTCTGATTTTATTTCGTCGATATAAACATGATACATACATAAGGTTACCATATTTTCTGAACGAAAAATCGGGATACCTACAGCTACACACACACACACACATATATATTATATATACTATTATATATATATTATATATATATATATAATATATATATAATAAAAAAATCGGGACACCTATCATATATATATATATATATATATATATATATATATATATATATATATATATAGTTTGGCTCTTCATTGGTGGTGCTTTTTTGTATTTTTCGGAAGAATGAATTTTCCTTATTAGTTCTGCTTCTCCAAAGATCATTTTATAAAAATCACAACAGGTATAATCATAGTTTATTTTGCTAATTAAAAGTGCCTTCAAAGTATTTACAGAGAGTTGTGTTTTATCGCTAGTCCACAAGCTGTTCATTAAAGAAAACACTCTTTCCGTAGCGGCATTTGTTCCGGGCAAGCAAAGAAGAAATTCCACCAGTTTAAGAATGTTAGAATAAGGTATATTATTCTCAATAAAATAAGTAAAAATTTCAACCCAACATTCGACTGGAGGCATTCCTCTTGATCTCCAGGTGGAAAAAACTTCTGGTCGCAAATACTGTTTAACAAGACGAACTCACCGTATAAAGCAGTCTCATCAACTGTGAATTGTGGCATAAGTTCAAGAATAAAACATTGGGTATTTTGTATTTCCTCCCAGCTGGGCATTTTCTGCAAGGTAATCCAGGTAAAATTTTTCAAATTATCGATAGGTTTGATCCATTTATTTAAATACTCAACTCCAGCTTTATAAAAAGTATACACATATTGTCTAAATATTGCTACTTCTGATCCAAGTCCCTCTTTCTCCAATTTTTTAAGTATTGATGATACGGCTGTCGTAATAAACAGTCTTCAAATTTTGAATGTAGATTTCTCAACAAATCATTTAAGACTGAGATTACCTCAAAAATGGTAATTGTTTGTCCTTCAATCTTCTCGATGCATGTATGAAAAGTTGATGCCTGATTATGAATAAAGTAAAGCCACGCTTCTGACAAAGGGTTTTCAAAAAAGTTTTTTTTATGATAAATGGGCATTTTTCTTGAGACTCGAAAAACGATTTCAGAGGTTGAAACATAGATAACAAGCGTTCAACTGCGGGAAGTAGAGCAAGCCACCTTGTTTTGCTATATCCTAGAATTTTCTTGTAGTCACTATCCACAAATTCGCAAAATTCTTTCAATGATTCAACCCTAACTGTGTAGAGATAAAAATGAGAATATATTTTAGAGACAATTCCGTCGATATCAACAGGTAGAGTATCAGCAGCTGTTTGAATAGTATTGTGAAGAATGTGAGCGGTACATCCAACCCCAAGTAAATTATGACCCAGATTTTCTTTGAGTTTTGTTAAAACATTATTAATACCCCTCCTGTAAACACCACCAAAGTTGCTATTAGTATTATCTGCACAAAGAGCAATAGCTTTATCAACTGCATTAACACTTTTTTAAACTATCAGTTAAGAAAGACGAAATAATGCTTGACGTTTCCCCAGGCAATGATTTCAGATCGAATAGTTTCACTTGAACACCTTTATCAACTTTAAAATACCTAATTAAAACGGGGCATAATTTGATTTCCTTATGGTTAGAGGTATCACTCATAATGGAAATAAAACTACTTTGTTGAATATCTGACAAGAGTTTTGATAACGCAAAAGGAGTTAAAACATTTAATATGATTGCCTCAGCTTTAGTACGAGCGCAGGTGAATTTAGGGTCAAAGCAACACTGAATGAGTTTTGATGTACAATCCATTGATTTGAAAGACTGATTATGTTGTGCCAAATGATAAGCGAATGTTCCTTCAGCAGCCGCTAATTTAACTTCTTTGTCACCAATCGTTTCACTCTTAAAAAAGGTTGTAACAGTGGAACTAGATGCACTTGCGCGCAACGCACTTTTATGTTTTTCACTACTTAAATGGTGTTTAATATCAGAACGCCCTCCATGAGATATGTTAAAAGTGGATGAACATGTTTGGCAAAAAAATTCTTGATCAGTTTTAGTTTTTTTTTAATGATAGGGTACTCTTTTTGAAGCTCTGAATTAAATACACACTTTCCTTTCAGCCCCATGTTTTCTTCAGCAACAATATTCTTGTCTACGGGTATTAGTAAAATCAGCAGAAACCGAAAAAAAAAAAAAAAAAAATTCTCTCTAGAGAGCTAATCATAGAGCCTATCTGTAAAAAAAAAATCAATCACATATAAAATCAATATAAATATATATATATATATATATATATATTATATATATATATATATATATTATTATTATATATAATTATATTATATATTATAATATAATATATATATATATATATATATATATATAATTCATTAAAAAATATTAAAAATATCGAAAGCATGTTAAAATTGGGTTTGTATCATAAAATCGGGACGAAATCCGCTTTAAGTTAATGTTCAGATTATCATATTTTAGAAAAGATAATCGATTTTTTAATATTCCCACCATACAACGTTGCCAAGTGTTTTCAAATAAACAACGTTGCCAAGTGTTTTCAAATAAACAACGTGCCATATATATATATATATATATTACATATATATATATTATATATATATATATATATATATATATATATATATATATATATTATATATAATATATATATATATAATATATATTATATATATATATTACTTTAAAAAAAAATTAGTTTTTTGGTCATATAATTGACCAATGGCTATCCATAAATGGTGAATTCTTTCTTTATGTTTATTAAATTTGCGTTTAAATATGAATTCGGAAATATGAGTGTGTAAATGATGTTTTCTATTCCCATATCTTGGGATGCCAGATCTGACTTCCCGCCACAATCTTTCTATTGTTTGGGTGTTAGCCTGAGTTTGGGGATCGACAAAATTCAACGAGTGGTTAACAGTTAAATGTTGAAATCCTTCTTCGTTTAGACAATTGTACGCTTTCCAACAATCGCTTACGATTGTTGTTCCTGGTAGAATATATTTCTGTATTATTGGAAGTAACGTTTCTTTACTGCGGTTATGTACTGGAACAATGAACGTTTCCTTTGTCTCACGGTCTATTCCACCGAAAATCCAGCTGCCCGGTATTGGTCTACCACGATTATATTTACTTTTTCCAATCTTGGCCTCGTCAATTTCCACAATATTGTTTCTACCGCCTATAGGGATTGAGTTTATGTAAATATAATTAAAGCAAACCTCTCTTAAATAGTTGCTAAAATCAACCACTATTTCGGCTTTAATGTCAAGTTCCTCTCTAATAAAATTTTGTCTTGGATGTCGTAATAAAGTCCAATACGAAACAAATTTACACACTTTTATTACACTTATATGGTGTTTTTCGAAAAATGTACCTTTAAATTTCGAAACTGTATAATGGCAATTTTCTTTCTTTTCTTTGATACCGTTAACTATAACTGTATTTTTAGTACACACAAATCTATTTCTTTTGCAATCAAACCACATAACTTGGTTACATTTTCTGCAAAGTTTATTTTCACACAAAATATTATGTTCATACAGAAAATTATTTAAATTTACACTACTTTCACATAGCAAAAGAAAAGAGTTTAAAGTATTTTCACATAAAGAGCAAATACCGGTAATTGCAACTGCACTTGACCTTGAGGCCATGTTGAAGATGCAACTAAATTCTAATCATGCTTTAATATATTTAAATGAAAAATTTGTGAAGCTGCTTTAAGGAGATAAAGTTGTTTTTCAGTTGGAAGGCAAATGTGTTTGAATTTATGCAATTTCATTTTAATTAACAAAGAAAAATATTACAAATGTTATAATTTATGCACACACATTGCCCAATTGTAAAATATTCGATTACTATATATATACATATATATATATATATATTATATATATATATATATATATATAATATATGAAATATATATATATATATATATATATATATATATATATATATATCACGGCCCATTAGGGGGCTCGAGCCGACGGGGAAAAGGGGGATTTTTTCCATACCCCGTAGGGGAGGGGCGGAGGAACCCCCGCGACACCCAAATACCAAAGAGCGGGGGTTCCGGAGACCCTCCCCGGAGGGGGGGAAATAGTCCCACCCTGTCGTTCCCCGGGAGGCCGAGAGACCCCGACTCCTGCCAATTCGGGGCCGGTCCACCCTTGGGAGTTTACGCATGAGATTTTTAAAAAAAAAAAATTTACAACTAATGGGGACCCCAAGGGTGGACCGCCCATAGATATCAGGGGTCGGGGTCTCTCGGCCTCCGGGGAACGACAGGGTAGGACTAGTTTCCCCCCCTCCGGGGAGGGTTCCGGGAACCCCCGCCTCTTTTGGTATTTGGGGGCTCGCGGGGGTTCCTCCGCCCCTCCCCTACGGGGTATGGAAAATGTCCCCCCCTCTATTCCCCGTCGGCTCGAGCCCCCTAATGGGCCGTGATATATATATATATATATATATATATATATATATATATATATATATATATATATATATATATATATATATATATATATATATATATATATATATATATATATATTATTTATAGCCCCCTAATAGGCTGTGATTATATATATAATATATATATAGTACTCTATATATATTATATATATATTAGATATCCTATATATATAATATATATATATATATATATATATTCAAATGTTTGAATTTTATTTAATTTTTCATAAATTTTAATTTTAAATAACACATTTAAGTTAATATATACGTATATAAACAAATATTTCATTTTTTGAAAAATTATTTAATGTAAAATTTGCCGAAGCCAGAGTAACTTACGTGTTCGAACACACTATACTTATGGGTAACAGCAATATCCGATAACTTACGATTATCGGAAAAAACAATCGATATTTGATAACATTACCTTAAACCGGACTATTACCCATAAAATCGGGACGAAATCGGGACTCTCTTCTAAATCGGGACAAGGGTTGCAAAAAAAGGACTGTCCCGGCTAAATCGGGACGAATGGTAACCTTATACATACAGTCTAAAAGGTCATTTTGAATAGTTTTTGAGGTATTTTTTGCCACATTAGAATTTGTCAAGTGATCTTCTAAGACACTATCAAACTTAGATATGTAATAAACCATGTCTAACAATACTCCCCGGTTATTAGATTGTGATGTTTCATCGTGACCTCTCAAAGGTAATTCGTGAATTCCGCAAAATTTTATACAATCTATAATTCTAGATAAATTATGTCTATTTTTGTCCACTATCTCATTATGCTTTAAAATACTGATTCGATGGCCACTATCAATTGATGATAAAATATTTACTTTCCCAAGTTGGGAATACTGAATACAATTATTCAAGTGAGTTCGGCTTCTTTCATGCTTGTGAATTTTCTCTGAGAGATGTTTTAAATCATTGCAACCTGTTCGTGCCCATACATTTTCACCTCCAAATAGCAGACAGTAGAAGCAAAATAAAGCATTTTTGTTATCACTTACAGTAAGCCATTTCTTTTTCTCAAACCAAGATTTACAAAATGTTCTATTCTTCTTTCCATCTTTCTGATTAATGTGAACATCTCTAGGCTGATACGGTCCAAGTCTTTTAACTTCTAATTTTTCTTCATGTTTTAAGGTGGAAAATGCCTTTATTAAAATATTATCTACTCTATTCATTTTTTGGAACATTAAACATTTATTTAGTCCTCATAGATGCCTCCTGTGAAAAAATTTTCAAAATCGGACCATCCGTTCCCTTAAAAAAAAAAAAAAAAAAAAAAAAAAAATCATTACGCACCTTAAACGACTATTTAGGCTTCATAGATTCTCCCTGTGAAGAAATTTTTCAAATCCGACCTCGCTTTGCGTAGTTACTTTAAGTAATTTTTTAAATTAATAATCAATTTTTTTAATTGATAATCAATAATCACAAAATATCATATTGTTACTTTGATAGGATTGGGGGATAACACTGTAATTAAAACGACAATGAATCCAATGAATTACCATAAAAATAGGCTTTCACTCCTTTCATTAAATTTCAACGAAAAATACCTTTTTTAACAGGCATTTCAACACTAAATATCACTAAACTCAGTAATCAGTTATCATTATAAACATTTTCGCAGACTAGATTCACAAACAATCAAAAAGAATTATTTACAGACTTGCAACGAACGACAGCCAGATAAAACTAAAACATATAATTTGAGAAAAAGCTTCGGGGCCAGCGAAATATGGCCCAGACTTTATTATTTCCTTTGTTTTAAATGTCCTTAACAAATTATCATTTACTTTGTATGTAAGACAAGTTTTTTATTCATTCCAATTGTTTCATTTTCCCTTTAAGATATTTATTATCTTTCGTAGCAAGTATGTTCTTTTTGAGCGATTTCGCTGGTTTCAAGCAACTTTGATTTAAATTTAACTGCAATAATTATCGCTAAATGCTGTGTCATTGATGTTGTATCAGATTTGGTCCTAGCATGGGTTTTTAGCACAAAAAGTTCCTAAATAGTTACTTTTCTTTATTGGAAAATATAATGCTTCAAATATCTTATGGTATCAATATTAAAAAGCCACAACTCATATCTCAAAAACTACAATAGCTACAGGGAAAAGGAATACATTGCTGGAATGCTGGATTCCAATTTTAGTGCGGAAAAAGTTAAAAATATGATATATATATATATTATATTATATTAATATATATATATATATATATAATATATATATATATATATATATATATATATATATATATATATTATATATTATATATATATATATATATATATATAATAAAATATATATATATATATATATATATATATATATTATAGGTTTCAAGTTTGTTTGTTTGAAGTCACAAATTTCTGTTCCAAAATGAAAACTAAAAAAATTTAAGGGTAAAATTAAAATTCATATTGAGGAAAAATTGTTAACACTTTTATGTCAAAAAATATGTTTTTAGAATGTCAAAAAGCTGAGAAGGTCAGAAAAGAGAATTTATATATAATATATAATATATATTACTAAGTAAATAAATATATATATACTATATATATATATATATATATATATATATAAACAAAAAGAAATAAAAACATATATTCATATATATCTAAAAATTTTTAAATATACACTCATATATATATATATATATTATATAGGACCTGTTATGTTTACGACTCCGTCAGTTTTGATATTATTTTGTTTTCATATATGTTTCGAGTATATGATCCTAACAATCAATTTAAAGGGTGACGACATGATTCAAAAATATATAGAACCTTTTACGTTTTTACGACTCCTTCAGTTTTATTTTTTTTTTTTTTTTAACTAAAGGAATACCCTAAGGTAAAACCGCAAGATGGCAGAGTCGGGCGTCTCTCGGACTTCGGCGGAACGGGGACGGGGAGGGGGGACTATTTCCCCCCCTCCGGGGAGGGTCTTCCGAGAATCTCTCTTTGGTATTGGGTGGTTCGCGGGGGTCCTCGCCCCTCCCTACGGGGGTATGGAAAACGTCCCCCCTCTGTTCCCCGTCGGCTCGCGCCCCCCTACTTTGCCATGTAATACCGCTACAAATTTCAACTTTTTCAACTGTTATTATTAAAAATAATAATAAAAAAAATTAATATTTAATTTTGTTCATTTTCCTAACTAAACTTTTCGAGGATTCCAAAAATGTATTTATTTTAACTATAGCTATAGTACTTTTAAAGATAAAAAAAAAATACCGTATTACTTATTTGTTCACATTTTCCAAACTAAAATTTTACCAGGATTCCAACAATGTAATTATTTTAACTGTAGGTATAGTAGTTTTCAAGATATGGCTTTCGTGATTTTGTCGTTGAAAGTGCAACTTCAATATATATATATATATAATATATATATATATATATATATATATATTATATATATATATATATATATATATATATATATATATATATATATATATACAAAAAGTTTTTGAGAAATACAATTAAATATATTTTTTAATATATTTATATATATATAATATGCTTCAATAAATGATTTAATATTAATAAAAAACACTTTAGATCAAAATCTTCCACAAATTCACACAAAACGTCTTGAAAACCTTTCATAATAAATAACATCCTAAATATAAAAATAATAAGCGATAAAATTATGTTAATGATTAAATAAGTTTAATGATACACAACAAAGAGACAAAAGAAACGACAATGAAGAGAATAAAATGAAAATAAAAAAAGGACAAATTAAAACCTCTTTATATATTTTTTGAGCTCCACACCTCAACAAAAACTCGGTAGGGTAAAGTAAAATTTTCCTAAAATATGTTAGGGTAAAATAGGGGATTTTGTGTGATATAAGAATTTGTGACTTCAAACAAACTTGAGCATATATAATATATTATAATATTATATATTATATATATTATTATATTATATATATATATATATACTATATATTATATATAATATATATATATATATATATTATATATAATATATATTTATATATAGATTATATATATATATATATATTATATATATATATATCTCAAAAACTACAATAGCTACAGCGAAAAGGAATACATTTTTGGAATCCTGGTAAAATTTTAGATAGGAAAATGTAAAAAAAATAAAAAAAAAAAATTATTGTTAATAATTATAGTAATATGATTTAGAGAGCCTATTTAGAGACCTTTTATTGGTTACGTTAAAATAAATAGACTTTCTATATAAATTTTGGCTTTTTTTTTTTAGGGATAAAGAATACCCCAAGGTATACCGCACCGATGCAGGAGTCGGGTCTCTCGGCCTTCCGGGGAACTACGGGGTAGGACTAATTCCCCCCCTCCGGGGAGGGTCTCCGGAACCCCCGCT
>JABUQX010077754.1:37500-38862 GCA_015478945.1 Trachelipus rathkii
TATTATTATTATTATTATTATTATTATTAGTTAGCAATAAAAATTATACAACTCGTTTTATTTATATTTTTTTTAACTCTACAGATTCAAACGGGTGGACCAGCCATACTCTTTAAAGATAACTGTAATAAAAGAAGCAATCATAAAAATTCTAAATCTGTTTTATCATCTAGTCACTTTGGGGAATTGATGACATACCCCTCAGAAGAGAAGTAAGTTTAGAATGTTCATTCTGCTTTTATATATATATATATATATATTATATATATATAATAATTATATATATTAATATATTATATTATTATATATATATATATATATATATATATATATATACTATATATATATATATAGTAATATATATATATATATATATTCTTTCTTTCTTTATCTTCCTCTTTGCCCAAGACTGGGGGTAAAGGTGCGTGGTCATGCATCGGGAAAAGAAAAGCCAGTTAGAAGAATATGACAAAAAGTCGAAAAGAAAAGCCCAGCCTTACCCCCCCTCTGTACCATTAATTAGTGAGAACTTGTCACACAGAGAAAATCCACCCTAGAGCATTCATGGACCGCGAACGGACCCTCGACTATGGTAAAATCGATTCAAGTGTAAGAGGTTCCATCCCTCTGGCCCAGGTGCGGCCACAACCATACCCCCATACAAAACCCAGCCATTCACTGCACCTATTATTCTACGCCTCTGCAAACTCACATTTCTCTCCTTCAGACATTCGATTCACCGACTCAATTCCAATTTCTCTTCGGTCCTACGCCAGCTGGTCAGAGTCCAACACACTCTACCACCTATAACATTCCGCTTAAACCAACCGACTTTTCATTCATCTTTCCACATGACCAAACCATCTCAAACATACTTTCATTTTATTCTCTCATTTACCCCTTTTTCCACACCACACAACTCTCTAAATACGTTCATTCCTCATCTTATTAATTCTTCTCACACCTAGCATGCCCCTAAATTGGCCATACGAACACATTGAACTTTTAATCTATACTTCTTATTCCAGACCATAGTCTCATACCATACAATAACACAGGTAACAACATACTCATGTAAAGACTCTAGCGCACATCAAGACCTTAATCCCATTTACATTCACCATGAATTTAATAGCACTCCAGCAACCTTCCTGCCAATTCACAACTTCCTACTACACTCTGCATCATCCGTACCCTTCTCATCCAACACATTACACTAAATATTAAACTCAGACCCTTGCTCCAGCTGCTCATCATCTAACATAATTTCCCAACTGAGGACTGTCCTCACTAACAACCAAAACCTTACTCTATATCATAACGTTTACTTTCAACCCCTCCTTTTACAATACCCTATGCCAA
>JABUQX010077755.1:0-46704 GCA_015478945.1 Trachelipus rathkii
GCCCTGATTGCTAACCTATCTGGGGTCCTATGCTACAATGACCTCCCATTGTTAACATGTCCCTTGGCACCATTAAATCCCTACCTAGGCTTCGGTAAACTGTGTACGGGTGTGAGGTTTGCAGCTATAGGCATCATACGGATACGTTTTTTTTAACGGAGCCGTTTCGGATGGGACATATTCCGTACCTGAGACCTTGGACTGCAGGATGTCGGGTCGGTCCAGCCACATTGACAGATTGTTTTGCGGTGGATAACGACGTGATTTACTTCGCAGCAAGGGATGTAAGATGGTAAGAAAGCTTGACTTCAGCAAGATGTTACAGAGCTTCACCCGTCGATAGCAGCAGTATTTCCAACAACATTGGATTGGGACGAAGGTAGTATTAAAATACCCTGCGCAGTTCCCCAGATCTTACGGCCAATGACTTCTTTTTTGATGGATACCTCTAAGGACAGAGGGTTTATCGCTTCAACAACCAAGACGATAATGCATTGAAATTGGAAATCGAAAAGCAATGTCGCGCCATTCCAAATGAACTGTTTCGTGTCCGGTTTGCGAACTCCATTGGTTCGATAGTATCAGCGTGTTGTTCTGGACAATGGCAGGTCATCATTGTTGAACATGTGCGAACAATGATTCTTAGAAATACCACTGTATGTTCGGGTAATTTCAGAAGCTTTAAAAATTGCTTCACTATATTCATAAATAAAGTTTTTTATAGTCTTTCAAAGTGTTAGTACATTATCTTTTTGACGCCACTGCTGTATATATATATATATATATATAATATACTATATATATATATAATCATTATATATATACTTTAATATATTATATATTATATATTACTATATTTAATATATAATCTATATATATTATATATATCACGAGAGTGGGACAGCCCCGCTCATTAGGGGTAGTCCGCTAGCGCGACCTCCGCACCTCGAGAAAAGGTAGTCCGCTAGCGCTCTTCCGCACTTATTCAGACCATCAACTTCCGCTATTCGCAAGTCCGCACGTCCGCACATCTCCCGCTAATAATTAAACAGTTTGAAGATTTGATAATTTTAGAATAAACAAGATATATATCCTTACAAAAAAATTTATCTATAATATATATATATACCGGAAAAATAAATGAATATTTACAAAATCTCAGGATTCTTCCACTTCCTCCTCAATGGCGTCTTCAAAGGACAAGAGAATTCCATATTACCTGTCAAAAAGATTAGGTGCTCAAACTTTAGAAAGCAGTTAAGGCTGACCTCATTGCCCTCAAAATATCCACACCAATACTAAATATTTCGCTCGACAGCAGCAAGAACTAGGAGAGGTGTATTATATTTTATGAAAAAGTTCAACAAATTCAGCGCATGCTGAGAAGGGAAAGATTGTCCTAGGGTGAGCGGAGGTGCTGCTTTAGTTTCGCTCCAGCAGTCATTGCTAATTTAAGGTCCTCACCTAAATAATTTTGCCTCCCTTCTGGGAAATATTTTGACCATGCCTTCAGCTTGCCACTTCTTTCCGTCCAGACTTTAGTGAAGGAATCAATGAAAAGCCTCGACTCCTGCAGAATCGATGCTAATGCTACGTTATCAGCTCAGGGGGTCCGGTAGCATATATATATAGTATATATACATATATATATATATATATATATATACTATATAATATATTAGCTAATATATATATAATATATATAATACGTATATAGTATTATTATATATATAGTATATAATATATATTATATTTAGTAATATGTTTAATAAAGATATATATGAATATATATATATCATATAATATATATATACAGTATATAGTTATATATATATTTACATAATATATATAGTATATATATATTGATATAACGTAAGTATATATATATACTAACTATATATATATATAGAAGACCCACTTTGAAAAAACTTTAATGAAATGAAAACAATTACTGGTACGTTGAAGGTTTTTTAAGTGTGTTTTTTAACTTAATCTGTTTTATCTATAAACGCTAATGGAGTCTGAAAGTTTTAAGAGAAGAAGGACCTCTAATTTTTATTTTATATATATATATACTATATATATATTATATATATACTTATATTATAATATACTATATATTATACTATTATATATAGTTTATTAATTATATATAAGTATTATATATATATATATATATTATACAATTATATATAATATATAAGTATATACATATATAATACTATATACATAATATATATATACTTAGTATATATATCTATCATATACTATTATCAGTATTATACTATATATATATATATACTATAATATATATTATATATAAAATATATATATATATAAGTTCATATATATATATTATTACTACTGTTATTAATACTAAAGTATATATAACATATATATATATATAATATATATATATATATATATATAATAGTATAAGTTAGTATATGGTTTGTACACAGAATTGATTTGAATGCCCTACGTTATTAGAGTGTATTAATATAATTAATTAAAGTTAGTTATAGGTGAGGGTAATAGCCATCAGTCTATAAAATCAATTTAAATGTCTATTTATTAATTATATGGGTACCTTTAAAAGAGGATTGCAGATTTTTTTTGGAGGTTTAATTAGTAAAAAACAAGTCTGTAGACTAAAAGTATATTAGTTTAAAAACTTAAATTAAAAATTAATATTTTCTTTTATTAACCAATATAACATTTTAATAAGTACACTATATTTTCCATTTTTTTTAAAAAAGTCGGAACAAAAGAGCGGAAAACTTTTTTTGATCCGCTGTTAAGGAGAGCAATTTCCTGACGACGCCGCACCTCCGCTAGTCCGCACCTCATTCTGTAGTCCGCTCGGAAGCGGACAGGCGGACTAGCGGACTACAAGAGCGGATGTCCCACCTCTGAATATATATTATAATATATATATATATATATATATATATATATATATTATATATATATATTATTATAGTTATATATAGTATTATATAGTCATTTCATGCGTAGCTAGTGATGATTTTACATGGGCTAGCAAAGATATATATTTATATATATGACTAAATATATATTATCATATAGTATAGTATATGATATAATTAATACTAGTATATATAGCTATATATAATATATATATATATATTAGATATATATATATATATATATATTACTTATATATATAATATATATCTATATTATATACTAGTATATATATATATATATATAGATATATAATTATATATATATATACTATTTTATACTTATATTATACTATTATATATATAACTATAATATATATTATATATAGATATATATATATGATATATATATTATATATATATCTATATATATATATATATACATATACCATATATAGTGTATATATAATAATATATATAATATATATTATATTATTTAGTATATATATTATATATATACTATATATATATAATATATATATATATATAAAATACTCTAATATAGTAATATATACTATTATAGTATATATATATTATAAATAGATTTACTGATATATATATATATATTAATACTATATATATAATTATATATTATATATATATATAATTAAATACTAGTATATATATATATATAGGTTAATAATAATGATATCATTATATATTATATTATTATTTTGAATTTATTTACTTATATTATTTATTTGATTTTATCTATTTATTGTATTTATTAAATGGATTTATTATAATGAGATAATTTAAATTGGCATACGAAAAAACGGTTTCCAAAAGAAAATTTAAAAAAAAATACCCGGAATATGCAACAGACGCCAAACGAAGAGGCAGGCTCGCCTGTCACTAATATCATTGAAATATAGGAATATTTTATTTCAGCTACCGCGCTTACCTTTAGGATAGGCAAGTTATGCAGGTTAATAAGCAGGCAAAGCATAAAAGCTCATTTTGTTCCTTATATTTCTTTAAATTTTGTAATCTAATTTGCTCAATGGTATCATAAGATATTAACATTTTTTACTACCTTTTGATGTTTTTTCTTTTTAAATTATAATTTGTTCATGCATAAAATAGAATCAAATTAAATTGCCTATCCTCTATATACTACTCCACTGACTACTACTATATACGGTATATATATCAGTATATATATATCACTATATATTATATATAATATATATATATTATAATTATATATATATTAGATATTATACTATATATATAATTATATATATATATATATATATATATATATATATAGCATCGACCAAAGCAGATTAAGTATATGATGTGTTAACATTCTACAGTTACTCTGAAGAACTGAAAGTATTAAACACTGTTATTACGGTTAGTAATGGCTGTCTTTATAATAAAGAATAAAATAATTGCATTTTATAATCGACATTATTGCCACTTGTTTCGGAAACTGAAATACTATTTTGTTTTGTTTGTCATTGTGTTGCGCCCGCATGCTTTCATGTCTGTTACGGGTTTACTTTCCGTGTCTTTATAGCATTGGAGATTAATTGTCATTGGAAAAATTGCTATATTTTTTATTCTCTAAAACAAGCGAAAAAAAAATAGTTGAAACAAAAAAATGTTTTACTGTAACTCTGTAAGCACTAAGCGGAGTCAGAGTCGAATTTTTTGTTAGAGTGAAGTCAGAGTCGGAGTCGGAGTCGAAATTTTTTGTTTAAGTGGAGTCGGAGTCGGAGTCAAAAATTTTTATTTAAGTAGAGTGCAGTGACTCGAAAATCCAAATTTGAAATTTAAGGAGTCGGCTAGTCGGAGTCGAAAATATATTTTACGACTCCGCAGCCCTGATAAATTGTATATATTTTCCTCCATTCGCTATTTTGCGGATTTTCACCTATCGCAGGGAGGACTGGAACAAATCCCCCGGCGCATAGGTGAGAATCACTGATAAATATAAGAAAAAAAAAAAAAAAAAAAAAATAAAAAAAAAAAAAAAAAATAAAAAAGAAAATTTAAATAATATAAGGTGCGTAGCACTCATAAATACATGACGTAACATAAAGAAGAGACAACTGATATTAAACGGTGGAAAACCTTTTAACCTAATTAAAAATAAAGTTTGAAATTTTAAAATCAAATATTCTTATAATATTTTAAAAATTATTTGGTAACTTTTAAAATTTTAACAAATTTTTGTTAATTTTTTATATATATGATAAATGCAAATTTTAAATAATATGGGAAACTAATAAAAAAAATATTTTGAATTTAAATTTGAAATAATAATATTTATAAAAATATTTGCAATAAATAATAAATATAATAATAATAATAATAATAATAATAATAATAATAATAATAATAATAATAATAATAATAATAATAATAATAATAATAATAATAATAATAATAATAATAATAATAATAATAATAATAATAATATTGGACCTCTTCTGTTTTACGACTCCGTCAGTTTTGATTTTTTTTTTTTTGTTTTTTTTTTAATATATTTCTATATATGATCCTAACAATCAATTTAAGGTGGTAAACGACATGATTCAAACAATTAGTACTAGAAACCGTTGTACGTTTATACAACTCCGTCAGTTATTTTTTTTTTTTTAACTAAAAGGAATACCCAAAACGGTAAACCGCAAAGATGGCAGGATCGGGGTCTCTCGGCCTTCCGGGAACTACAGGGTAGGAACTATTTCCTCCCCCTTCCGGGGAGGGCTCCCGAAACCCCCGCCTCTTTGGTATTTTGAGGTGTCGCGGGCGGTTACCTCCCGCCCCTCCCCACGGGGGTATGGAAAACGTCTCCCCCCTCTGTCCCCCGTATTCGGCTCGAGCCCCCTAATTTTTTTTTGCTGTTTTTTTTATTATTTTTTTTTTACATTTTTGTGTATTTATTTCTTTATGCGCTTGATTCCAAATATGTAAATTGTTTTTCTGCTGTAAGTGTCGTACTTTCGAGATATTTCATTATATATATATAATCATTCCCTATAGTTATATATATATATTAATATATATCTACGTATATATATAATATATATAATATATATATATATATATATTATATATATATATATATTATATATAGTATATACTATATTAAAATTATTTAAACTTTTAAACTTCAACAATTTTTGTTTATTTTATATATATAATAAATACAAATTTTAAATATATATGATATATAATTATATTACATTTTATAAATAAAGTCTTATACGCTGATTCTAAATATGTAATTGGTTTTTCTGTAAGTGTCGTACTTTTCGAGATATTTCATTTTTGAAAAAATATTTAACATAAATGTGATTTTTAAAAAATTATTTAAAATATTTCGAACTTTTGAAATTCATTGGTATCATATAGTTCATGTTAGTTATCAATATAGAGCATATATTAAAAAAAAACAAAAAAAAATAAAAACTGACGGAGTCGTAAAACAGAATAGGACCATAATAATTATAATAGAAATAATAAAATAATAGATGATAATTAATAATAATAATAATCATTTGAAACAATAATATTAATAATAATAATAATAATAATAATAATAATAATAATAATAATAATAATAATAATAATAATAATAATAATAATAATAATAATAATAATAATAATAATAATATTAAAGAATCCAACAAATCGTCACCTAACTAAACCTAGCTCTATTTCCAGGAACTAATGCTAACACCTACGGAGGGCTGTATGAATCGAAGTTGCATTTAAACTAACCCTAACCTATATTGACCAACTTTGCCGTAAACTAGTAACATACCTATGTGGTACTGTCTTTTTAATCCGGAAAGTTTACAAAGTGTCAATATTTTGTACAGTATTAATTTCAAATATTGTTAAAACACTAAGAACTGAGCAGTTCTTTAAACAAAATTCAGTTAAATGTTCTAAATTCACAGCCTATGCTAAGCTGAAAATATACACAGAATCGAAAACTTATTACTGCATTCCATCCAAATAAGGTATAAATAGTTGCAAAATTGATATCAGATGTGAAATGTCAAAGAAAATTTAAAATAGTTCTCGGAAGAGCTTTCCTAACAGAAGCTGCATCATCTTCATCTGATATATGAAATTACTTTTAATTTATATATAATTCTAATAATTAATCTATAAATAAATATAAATAATATATAAAGTGTGTAATATATATATATATATATATATATATATAGTATTATATATAGTTATATATAATCTCATAATATATATAGTAATATGATTATATATATCATATTATAACCTTATACTATAATCTATACCCGCATCTCTACGTCTCTCGCACGACACCCCTCGATATCTCTCAGCCAATACTCGCACTACTATCTATATATATGTATATATATATATAAAAGTGTATAATATATAAATATATATATATAATAGTATAGTTTTATATTATATCTATACTATATATAGATATATTAATATAATATATATCAGTACTATATATATATTATATATATACTTCATATTATAATATATAATAATAGTATATATATATATATATTTATAGTATATTTCTGAGATAAAAAGTGGTATTTATATTATAGTTGAAATCTATTATATATATACTATATATATATATATATTATATATACCTATATAACTAATAGTAGTTAATATTAATATTATATATATAGTTATTATATACTATACTATAATATTATATAGACCCTTCAATATATAAATTCAATCACTTAGATAAATAATATAATGTTATCAAAAACTTTTCTTCTTTGCTGCTTGAGCAGAACATTGTTGTAAAAATAAAAAATTGGCGAAAAAAACATTATCAATAGCTTTAACTTTCTATAATATGTTTGACGGTTATGATAAACTCAATTCTAATTTTACATCTGCGTAATTTGGATTTTCTCTAGAGTTTGGCATTCAAAGTCTCTGTCAACTAAATTTCAATGTAAAAGATTGAATATCAAGACAGTGAAACAAATGAAATATGGGTTGCAACTTTCGTGGAACAAAAACAAAAAAAACGGAGCTACGAAGCAAAAATTTGTCTTCTGCCCTTTTTAATTTTGTACAGATTGGTTAAAAACTATATAACTTGATGTTCAAATTTTCTTTTTCCAGAATGTACGGGGGAAAAAAAATAGTTTCAGGACAATTCAGGGAGTTCAATCAAAGGCATCCAAATCCTCGCTCTAGCAGTCTGTGTGAGGCCACTCCAGATTAAATAAAAAAACGAGAAACACAAAACGTACGGAAATGACCTCAACCTTACAACCAAAATAAAATCTTACAAAATGGATTTTGTTCAAAAAATTACTAATGGTTAAAACTTCATATATTATTAGACCTTTTAGGACCAGCATGAAAAATCTCTGCCGTGTTAGAAATATATCCAGCTTTCACAATGTTTGTTTATTGTTTCATCAAAAGACAATTTTTTAAGGATTTGTTTCCATAAATATTTGTTCTTTTTGCTTATTCCTCCTAGATGCTCATTTATTAGGACACATTTTAGTCAATTCCTTTAATTAAACTATAAGTATGTTTATATTGGTATATCTTTTAAAATCCATTGTTCTGCCAATATAGACCTCTTCCCAATCAGAACAAGGGAATAGTATAAATACCCTTATCCTAGATCCAACCAGCTTTGACGGCTTCAAAAGTATGCTTTTAAATATAAGAATTATAAATAAATTTTTGAAATACATTTTCAAACCAGTCATGGCAATATCTTGGCATGCGAATGTCTCAATAATTCCTTCAATATGAACTGCTTGTTTTTTTGCTTGTTTGTTTTTTTTAGCTAAAATGCCACCAGTTAAAAAAAAACTTTGTTCAATTATAAGAGAGAAGTCGCGGAGAGAAGATTGAGAATGAAAAGTATATAGGGCAGAATAAATTGCCCCAGTAAAAAAGTTTCCTACTGGTTTGTTTAGAGTAGCTGATAGATAAATCAGTGCGGGATCATGAGTCCCATCATTCTGACCTTCTCCCCACAATTTTAAAATGGTAAAACTTTTACCTAGAATGCATGAGATTAATATTTCAAAGGAAATTTCCATTACGCCCGGTGTTTTGTTTTTTCAACTTTCTTTTTCTTTTTCAGAAAAAAATGACCCTTCTGTTATAGATAATATATTAATAATTTAATTTTACGCAAAATAGAAGCAGGCAAGACAAACGCAGGCATTTGTGCGATAGTATGTCATTAGGTGATCCGATATACCAGGGTAAACGAGTTGACTAACTTTATTGAAGATATTTCTTCTGAAAACTAATCCTAAAATCCTACACACTCCAATAACTTAGTTTATTTACTTACTTTAACTTATTATCTTCAAATTGGAAAATTGCTCGCGAAGATTACAACGAAAACTATATAAAAAATTACATATTTCTAAATATTGGAAGAACAAAAGCATGATTTTTAAAATTTTAAAAAATTTTACAATTTGCATTTATTTAATTATTCAATTAATTTAGTACTTAATATATCATTGTATCTTATCTTTTAATTTATTTTAAATTAAAATGTTTCAATTTTCAGTATATTTATATTCCATATAATATCTATAATATATATATATATGTACTACTATAATATATATATCTATGAATACTCGTATCATATATATATAATATACCCCGTACCTATTCATTATAGCCGTATATAGCCCCTGCATAGTCCCACACTATTATCAGTATAGTCTATTATATAAATAAAATAAAATATAATTTTATTATATAATTAATATATATATATATGATCAGTGGCGTACCTGGAAGAATACACTTTGTAGGCAGGAGTTTATTATATACCTATATATAGTAATAGTATATATATATATATATTAATATATTATTATATATATATCATATATATAATATATATATATATACTATTTATACTATTAATATATATAACTTATATATTATATATATTATATATATAGCTTAACGAAAAAACATCGGAAACATATTTTAATAATTTTAATACTACCCTATTTATTTATATAAAAGCTGTATTACCATGTATTATTTACCAATACTAATTTTCTAAATCGACATTCAATTTGAGTAATTTTCTTAGGTCCTATTTGTTTTTTAAATAATAAAAAATCATTTTATAGATAGTTTTTAAAGCGTTTTTTCTTATAATATAAAATCCACACTTACTCCATTTATGCATTATTTCAATTATTTTATTATAATGCTAAAAACCACTTAATAAAAGTTTTATATAGAAATTAATATTACAATATCAGAATAATCAGACACATCCGAAACAAAAATTTCACACACAAACGCACAAGCACACACATTTCGGTACTTCATTTACGGGGAAGAGAACGAAAGGCTTCATATATTTTCGATTATAGCCTTAGGGACAGACTAGCCCCGCTCCCCTATAATAAGTGATTGTAAAAAATGACGTTCATCGTCGGCCCGCGGTGCAAAGGAATTTTATACCCTTCTAGATCAGAGCAGCATAGGACAAGCGAGAATTTCAATGTAATTCATATTATTATATAGCTATTATTATTGTGTATTTTTTGTTGAACTTTATGATGAAAAAAAATGCTTCTTTTTAACTTTTTATATAAAATTTTAATAATTTTAGTATACTTTTACAATTTGATTTTTATTATGATAAAACTAAAAAAAATATTGGGTAGGAAGCTACCTACCCGGGCCTACCCATAATATACGCCCCTGATAATATAAAGTATATATATATATACTAATTAAATATAATATATATTATTAGTATATATAATATTATAGTTATAATATATTATATATATATTATATATATATATATATATATAAATATATAATATAATAATTATATACTTATATATTATATAGCTATATATATATATTAAATATTTTTGGATAATTTTTTTTTAAAATATAATTTAAATTTTTAATAAATTATTTATTTTATTTATTTAACTATATATATATTATATATAAGTATATATTATATATATATATATTATAGATATATATAATATATATATATTAAATATACTATATATATACTATATATATATAATACTATATATATATATTATTACTATATATATATATATTATATATATATACATTAATATATTATGTTATATAATACTATACATATTATATATATAATATATATATTAATAGAGTACACCGATATTATATATAATATATATATATAATATATTAGTACTATATATATACTATATACTATACTTTTAACCGGGCGGGGGTTTGAGTAATGAAATAGAAAGTTGTTCAGTTTATTATCTTCCAAAAATTATTTTATTAATTTTTATTGATTTATTTAGTCAGTAGTATATTTACCTATATATATTACATATATATGATATATAATTATAATATATATATTATATAATATATTATATATATATATATCTATATATATATAGTATATAACTATATCACTATGTATATATATATATATATATATATATATTATAAATCTATATATATATCATAACTTATAATAGTATATATATATAATAGTATATATATATATATATATATTATATAATATTATATATAATAATAGATATATATATATTATATATTATATAATATATATACATATATACTATCTATATATATATATTATATATCATTAAGTATTATACTATATATATATAGTTATATATATTATAGATATATACTATGGATACTAATATATATATGTTATATACGTATATATGATTATAAATATATATTAAATATATATATATAGTATAGTAGTATATAGTATATATATATATATATATATATATAGTATATATATATCTATCTATATATATAACTATATATATATATTTATATATATATACTATAATATATTAAAATATATATATATATATAAGAATATATATATTATATATATATATCTATATTAATATACTATACCTATTAGGATGAATTATATTTAGTTATAGAATATATTAACTTATATATACCCTAGTATTTATATATATATATATATATTTATATATTATACGTATATATAATATAATATATATATATATATATAATACTATATATACTATATATATATATGTATATATACATAGTATATCGTATATATAGGTATATTAGTATATATAGATATATATATCTTAGATTATATATTAATATATATATATATATATACACTCTATATATATACATATATACATATACTATATATATATATCATATACTATATATTATAGTATATCTATATATATATTATATTATATGTACTGATATATATATTTATAAATTAACTTTTTAAATTTTTTTTAATTTTTTTTTTGTCATTAATTAAATAATTTTTTTTTTAGTTATATAAGTAGTTCTATATATATATATGATATATATAGATTATAGTATATAATATATATATATATATATATATATATATCTATATATATACTATATATATATTATTATATATACTATATACTATACTATAATACTATACTATAACAATCTAATATAAAATATCATATATAGTATATACTATTAATATATAATATATATACTATAGTTATATAGTATATAATATACTAATAATAACTATATATAGCTATCATATATAGTATGAACCCGTATATATAATATATATATTATATAACTATATTATATATATATATTATATATATTACTCAGGATGGGCGATACCGTAGATGCCGGTATTCGGATTCGTAATCCAGAGTCGAGCTCTCGAATCCAGATCAGAGTTTCGGTTCTTAATAATCCGACGGGCGCGTGGATTCGGATTCCGGGTCATTTCGGTTCGACAAATGTTCCACCACAACACACGGCATTCAGATCGGATTCGATCCCAAAGAGTGGCTGGACACTTTTCGAATTCGGATTCGGATTCCGAACATTTTTACACATCACGGTTCGGCATTCCGGAGCTCGATTCGAAGCCGGATACTCGGGAATCCGAGTCTATCTTCTTGTTTTACGGATGTCAAAAAATCATCCAGATCGAATAATACAAATCAAATAATATCAAAAGGAAAACTTAGATAAATTGCATCACCGATTTAGAGCCAAGCACAGGCAGTGCATGTAAGAAGCCAATCAAGATGCATATTCTTATTATTATTGGCTAATCAATCAGTAATAGGAGAAATAGAGTTATTCCTGAAACATTGAAAAAACTAATAATTTATCAGAGGAACTCATGTTAAAATATACTTATTATATTTTTATATATTATGTTAATTTGCAACAACGCATCTTTATTGAAATAGTCAGGTACAGTTAAAAAGGAAACGCGTTATAAATATGGGCAAGCTTAAGAATTTAAATATTCAATTTCTATAGCAGTTACTTGATAGCTACATACATGATTTCCAATACCTAATTTACTATAGATAATACTGTATAGTATATATATATACTAATTACATATATCCTATATATATCTATATACTATATATCTATAATATAGCCTATATATGACTATTAGTTATTAACAGAACTTTGTTTATTAGTTATCTGGTAACTATAATATATATAAAATATACTATACTGTTATATATATATTATGCTACCACCATACTATTATCTAGTAGCTAATAGCTATAAGCTTATATAGAATATAGTATATTATTATTAATATGATATATATATGATATTATTATACATATATATTTACATTTACTATATCAGGTATATATATAAATATCGTATATATATATAGGTACATATATAATATATATATAATATACTCTATCATAATTTAAGTAATATATCTAATATAATATATTACTATATATCGATACTATATATATATATAGTAACTATATATATCGTATATACTATATATATATAGCAAACTTATATTAATAGAATTTATTTAACATGGAAATAAATATGAATATCAGACCAAAAAAAAACAAACAATAACAAAATGAAAAAAAACAAATTTATTGTATATATCCATAAATATTTGAAAGGAAATATGTCATTTAGGTTTTGTTGGTTGTGTTGGATTTTGTTAAAAAAATGCATCGGAAGATTTGGCCTCCGGCATTCGAATCCGGCATCGGATTCGCGATTCAAGCGTCTTTTACACTGGATTCGGATTCGGATTCGAATCGAAAGGTGCTGGATTCGGATTTGAAACATTTCCACAAAAAAGGGATTCGGATTCGGATTTTCGATCCAAATTTCCGGAATCTCGCCATCACTGGACTTATATACTATTATTAGTATACTAGCCTATAATAGTTATAGTATATTATATTATATAATATATATATAGTATATATAATATATATATACGTATATAATATATATATATATAACTATATATATATACTACTATATACTATATTATATAAAACTATATATCTAAATTTGTTTTCATAGACTTACATGTGTGTATTATACGCTACGTACCAAAAAAATAAACAACTAAATAAACTGTTTTTTTTTAGTTGCTTTTTTTTTTTCTCTTCAAATAATAAAGTACTTAAAAGTGCTCTATATAGGAAAGCATATGCTATACATGCTTAATCACAGTAGTTACATGGTAGGATATAAATTGGAGAAAAACATGTTCTAATTTTTACCAGTTGCAGTAAATGTTAAGGTTAAACATAGTTGTTAAGTCTGCGGTCAGAGAGTTGAAGAGAAAGATGAAATTGTTTTGAAAGACTAGTAGTATGTTCCCTCTTCAAAGAAGGAGAGAAGGGACAGAAAATTAAAAAAAAACAAAATCAATGCAATTGTGCATAAACGATATAATAAGGAAAGTGAATGCAGCAGTTCGACAGCTTAGGAAAGAATTGGCGAGAATTATTTTGAGTTGGGAGAGTTATTGAGTCGGACCAGCCTTAAGACTACACTTATCAAGAGAGCTAATTTGTGTGAAAACCACCCCAGATATGTGATTCATTCTCTGTAGAATGCAAAAAAACAAAAAAAAAAAAAAAAAATAAAAAAAAAAAAAAAAAAACCCCCCTTTGTGCGAGCTAGAAACCCCTAGCTGAAAACAGAAGTCCACAAGGAGCCTCGGCAATTACCCAATATCCTAGAAAACTATTAGAAAGAACATAATATTATCGATAAAAAAAAGAACATTATGACAGAAGAAGGCTTCGAGATGCATTTTTCAAAGAAGATATTTATTACCGTTGTGTGAAAGATTACGTCAAGTAGAAAGATGAAAGAGATGAGTTATTGAAGCATAGTGTGAAAACAACCATGGTTTCTTTAACGCAACGTAGGTATGATGAAAGAGGGAAAATTTGTTTTTCCCTCTTCCTAGCATATTTTAATTCAGTTCAGTGCACTCTTATCAAATTGGAAAGAGTTATGATGAGTGGAGGAGTTATCAGCTTAAGAGTGGGAAGGAGACAGTAGTACGGCTGATGCAAAATTATTACAATGAAAGAGTTTGGGAATAGAAACAGACATTCTGAGCCCTGAGTAACACCACTTGGATAGATAAAAAATAAATGGCCGGATCATCTTACATTAGCGCCATAGATACGGCTGAACATGTAATGATCCAAGAGAAAGGTTACAAGAGCTTGAAATAAATTACCGGAGAGTAGAAAAGTTTAGAAAATTAAAGCTTGTTGCCAGCGGTTTTATCGAAAGGCCTTGATATCTAGGGCGCGCAGGAAAAGGATTCACCAAAATACGTAAGGCGTGCAGAGAACCAAGAGGACGAAGAGAAAGGAACGAAGATCCAAGATCGATGTTCTTACAGAAGTTCATTACTCACAATCAAAGATAAGATTGAAGATTTTAAGGTGCTTTCTAAATTTTTTGTCAGAATAGATCGAAAACTTTGCAATGAATAAATGAGCTCAGAAGCACAATTTTTGAGAACCACTGGAGGGATAACTTTCAGCACTCTCGGTTCTTATGTTAAGCTCAAAGATGCAGAAATACACTTTAATGAATTGAAAGAAGAATGAGGTAGGAATAGCTCTGCGAAAAACCGTCTATAGCTAGAATTAGATTTGGAACGTTTGAGGAAACAGTTCAGCTTTTAGCAGAAGTTAGGACAGCAGTATTACCAACAGAGTACAGGTAAGACAGGGATTTGAAGGAAGAAGCAAAGGTTGAGTTGACCTTCTTGGCAAATTTGCAGATGCCAGAGAAAGAGTGTGAGGTAGAGAGAAACCAGAAAGATTGTTTGCAATTTTTACGAAGAAAGTTTTTTAAGAGTTCGAAGAGTTAATTTTTTCCAATCCGGGATGAAATGTATTAAAGCACTGAGTTCAGGATTAGACAACACGTTTTAACTTCTTGATAAATCAAGATTAATCAGTTTTGAGTTCAATGACAGAGAATGGAATATAATGCATATAATAAATATATATTATACTATATATATATATATATATATTATAGTATAGTATTATATATATATATTATATATATTATATATATATATATATGTATACAATATAGTATATTATATATATAGATATATCTAATATATATATATATATATATATATATATAATAATATATATATATCATAGTATTTATATATACTATATATATATTATATAATATTATATATATAAATAATATATATATATAGTAGTATATTATATATATATATATATATATATACCTATATATATATTTAGTATATTATATATAATATAGTAAATATATAGTATTATTATATTATATATATATGATTATATATATATATGTAATATAATAGTAATATAATAATATTATATATACTTATATATATTATATATATATGAATATATAGTATAGCTATATAATATATATATATATATATAGGTCATATTCTGTTTTATATCATATTACCCTATATATACTATATATATAATATATATAATATATATATAATATATATATTATATATATATTAATATATACTATATACCTATATATTATGTATTAATATATACTTTATATATATATTATATATAGATAATATAGCTATATATATACTATATAATTAATAATATATATAATATATAATATATAATATATATATATAAAGTATATATTATTATATATTAGATATATATATATATCATATATATAATTATGAATATATATACTATAGTAATATAACTATATATGATACTATAGCCTATATATATAACTATATAGTATATATATATTATTTTATGCTGTACATTTTTATCGTTAATGTATTATACTATATATATATATTTATATATATATATATATATATTATATATATACTATATAATTTGTATATATATATATATATATATATATCTAATATATATATATGCATATATACGAATATATATATCATACTTATATATTATATATATTATATATATAATATAGATAAATATATATTAGTGATTATTGCAGCAAATGTACATTTTTATTCTCATCGCGGATGCGATGCTCTTGATTTAATTATTCGCGGATGCGGATGTTTGACCTAAATATATATATATATAATATATATAATATATATATATAATATATAGTATATTTATTATATATATATAGAAGTATATATATAATATAATATATAGCTATATATATAATATATATATATTATATCGCAGTTTTAGCCACAATTTTTAATATAATTGTGTTACTAAGGGTACGGGACTGAAACCCAACTCAATTGGACACTACCAACCTCTTTTCCTAAACCTCTTCCCTTTGCGAATGAGATTGTACAATGCATTAGTAATGAAATTCAAATTAGTATTGAAATTCAAATAAGGAAGGTTGTGCTTGAGAAACATCAGTTTTTCTACCTTTTTATTGCTGAGAGTCTGTTTCCCTTTTCATCATATATTAATCCAGCATTGGTTAATACTCTCTCACTTGGAACACTAGTTGGAGGACAGGCCAAGTTATTCCTTTGCAAAGTTACTCAAATGACGGGTGAAAACATTTTGGCTTAACTTCGTCCACTTGTATAACTGATAGGATCATCATTTGTATCTAGATCGTTTTTCTTGGTGATAAGTTTTCAATCATTTGCACACATCTTTTGGTAATGCGTGTGTTTCTTTATCACTACTGGACCGATAAGAAATTCTTTCCATTGAATCTGTTATTTCGATTGTTATTGTAGAAGTGTTAGTTTCCTGGGTAGATTTCGTTTCTATTTTTCCTTTTAATGGGTGGCGAATTAAATACACTGTTCGGATTGAAGCTCTTCAACTGCAACACAAAGTGACATTTTAACTTGTTCTAATATTACAAAAAAAAAAAAAAAAAAAAAAAAAAAAAAAAAAAACTTGCCTCGTTATAACGGGGATCTAAGTAGTAAGTAAGTTATGAAGGTCATTATTTCCACAGAACCAAAGCCCTCTTTTCTAGCTCTATTTTTATTACATTTTTTTCATTCTTTTTAAACCGTCACCATTTTCATTTGAAGATGTTCAAAATGCTTCCTTGGCGTTGAGGTTAATGGTATTACATCGGGAAAAGACAGTAGAGGCGCTATTTTTGTTTTACATAAATGTGGTAAATCGCGTTCAATAGCTTAAGCATTGTGATATGATTCATTTTCCACATTGTAAGATGTTACTTTGGCTAATACGAACTGGCGTAAAAAGCAAGAGGTTCTTTGAGCAATACCATTTATTCCATCGCTCTGTTGACTCAAATTATTAATGAACTTCAAGCTGCGAAATCATGAGTTCATCAGTACACAGTTGATTTCGAGTCCATGTCTCTCATTTAAAGTTTGCGTTCAAATTTAGCATTAACTTGTCTTTTTATACAAAATTCTTCTACTCCAAATCTCGACTATTCAAATCGTTCCGGCGCAACATCCGTATGGCACAAAGCGGCGGATTGCGGATTCTTAATAATGTGCGAATGCTCCGCGGAGATGCGGATGTTACTGCATCACTAAATATATAAATATATATTAAATACATATAATATATATATACTTCCCATATATAATTATATATATATATATATATATATATATATATATTATATACTACATATATCTACTAGATATATATATCGTAGTATATTATAATATAATATATATTATTTTTTTCAACTTCCAACCGATGTTATCCGCATCTCCGGCAAGTGTATGATCTTGTATCAAGTGAGTGCGTTATATATATATATATACTATACTATAAATACGTACCTTATATTTATATCTATAGATATATATATGTAATTTAAATAGGCCGTCGAACTGTCCGCCTACATCACTCACGCGAATAAATTATAGTATATATATACTATATATGACATATATAATATATATGTATATGTATATATATATATATATATACTGATATTGTAGTATCCGTATATATATGATATATCTATATAGTATATTTATATACTATATATATATATATATAAGCTATATATAATATATAATATATACTATTATATATTAATATATATATATATATATATATCATATATATATAATAGTTATACTATAGTATTACTAGTATATATGTACTTATATCTATCTAATATATATTATCCTACAGTTTCCATATACTTCAATAAAATAGTTTATTTTTTTTAAATTTTGACTCTTTTGTTATTTGTTTTAATGTTCAGGTTGATTCTTGTTTAATTATTTTTATATATATAAAAAAAATAAATTGTTAGCGTAATAAAGGATTTACTCTAAAGAATAACGGGAAGATTATTTCGTGAAAAATGACAACATACAACATTCAAACGTTCGTAACCTAACTTAGTAACTCATTCCACTCAAGATTTTAAAGTCCAGCCAATTTCTTGAATGCTTTCACGCAACAGGTGATCACTTATTGAGATATATTGGTCTTAACATTTGTATGTGGGGGGGGGGGGGGTCCAAATAGATTGTTTTTTTTTTTTTTTAACTAGTTGGCGCTTTCTTTATTAATTTTTATATACAATTATAACTTCAAAAATAAGTCCTGTGTGGAAATATACTGCAAAGTACGTTATTTGCAAAAAAATCTTACTCAAGGAAGGGCCGTGGAACAATATTTCTAAAAAATCACTTGAGGTCGATGCACAAATGAAGAATTAAAAAAGCCTGACGAAGGAGAGGAATAAAGAAAAAGAAAGGTTGACAAAAAAGAAAAGAGATAAAAAACCTTAACGTAAATGCAATCCGATATGAGCAAAGACAGTTGTTTGAAGCAGTATTTTCATCCTTCGAAATGTCTGGGAGACCCACACGACGTGAAATCAAAGAAGTTGATAAGCGTATTGGCAGAAAATGATAGTAACGGACATTTGCATTAATTTGGCTGAACATCTTGAATTTATGAGGTTTATGACTGAAACACCACCACAATATCGATTAAAGCAACGAAATTTTTATTCATCGCCTATTTGTGACGAAATCTATTGAAATTGTTCCAAAAAATAAAGGAAATGAAAGAATGAATAATAAACAGAACACTCGGTTGTTATTTACATCATATAATGGTCAATCACTTCAGCTAGTGTTCTCTATTGAGCCTTGACTGCTCATGCTATAAATAATGGTTTCCAGAGATATTAAAAATCTTGTATTAGGTGCAATGACATTGGAAGAACGACACACGGGAAAATTCATTGCAGAGTCTATGTTTGAGACATTCTTGAAAAAATGGGACATATCGACAGGATGTTTCATTATGAATGCGTGGACTCTGCTTGCAATATGAAAAAAGCTTTTTTTTCATTTTTTCAACTTTTCAAAGGACATACACATCCCTGCTCACTCCGCTATAATATTAAACCAATAACTTTTGACCATTCATTCATTAAACCCACACGCATTCACTATCGTCATACCATACATACTTTTGATTCCCATTCAGAAGTCTTACACCAACACC
Source organism: Trachelipus rathkii (assembly GCA_015478945.1). Taxonomy (NCBI): domain Eukaryota; kingdom Metazoa; phylum Arthropoda; class Malacostraca; order Isopoda; family Trachelipodidae; genus Trachelipus; species Trachelipus rathkii. Next base: position 20,834 of record JABUQX010077755.1, read on the forward strand.
ATACATTACTAACACCTGCCATAGGCTTCCCAATTCAATCCTATTCAGTACCGCCTTTGGGCATCCATAAACCTAAATAAACAATTGATTTTTCTTCTCCCTCATTTTGTCAGTCATTTGTTTCAATGTAAAGATTGATCCACACACCTCTACCCACTCCTAAACGCACCTTGTTTTTCTCCAATCAGTCCTTCAGTCACTCGACGCACTGTTTCGACAAAAATACCAGCATATATCTTCCCTACAACACTCAGTAAACTAATTGCCATATATTCGTACAGTTCCCCTTATCTCCGGCTTACCCTTATTTATAAGGGTACTTTTACTGCTCTCTCCAATCCCTCGGAACTATACCCTCCATAACGCTTTTATTACCACAACTTCCAAATCCAATCAACATGCCATCTCGCCTCCGTTTATTGATCATTCCCGTACATTTCATCTATACCCAGCACGATTTTCCATATCAAATTCTCACTCTACCCATTACCTCCTCCTTGTAATAACCTTCCCCAAAATACCTATCCCTTCTTGCCCCAACAACACTCACCCATATTCACTATCACCTCTTCATTACTGTTTAATATTATACGATTCTCGAAGTGCTTCTTTTCACCCACCCCCTCACATCCATTTACGGCTACAAAGCCCATCCCTATTCATTATTTCAAGCAGGTTCCCCTTATTCTCATTCTTAAACTTTCGCGCTTCTTTCCAGAAGGGCTTCCTATTCCCTTTATAGTCCCCATTCATCCTCCTTCCAAACTATTCAAGTTACCTCTTCTTTTCTCTTCTTTGTATGCACCTTTAGTATTCCTTTTTTCCTCCTTAATACTTCCAAACATCATTTTTGAAATTTTCATTCATTACAATTTATTTCAATCAACACGCTTACTATTTACTTTTAAACCGCTCTTTTATACAAACTGACTAACCCCTCTACGTTAACTTCTTTACTTCCTACATTTAGCACACTCCACATACTTCCTTTTGCACTGCTAACAACTGCTCCCTTCATTTGCTCCCAGACTTGTTCAGTTTAACCTTGCTCACATTCAACTGAAATTTACTTGCGAGTGTTCTTACTTACTTATCCTTAATAAGGGAATTGTTAACTTTCGACTTCTTAATTCTACCCAATTGCTTTCCGTATCACCTGTCTCTCCATCCAAGTCCACCACTAACGTAATCTACATAGAAAAAACATAATATCCGATAATCCCATTCCTAATCCTTTCACTGATTAACATCCAAAACACATACTTCAAACATTCCTTCCTCACCAACCACAAAATCAAATCTATACTTTTCACTTCAGATTACCATCTCTACCTACACCACTCTAGTATACTATATATTATATTCTTGTGTTTAAGGGAAACAGATATTACTCACACACATCCTCTCGTCCTTCACAGAAGTCCATCAGACCTTCTTCTACACCCCGCTAATTTTCTCCCGACACCCCAAAACCACTTGTTATGACCATCTCTTTCTGATCACCTATCAACCATTTAGGTTCCCCAACACAATTCAATTCTGAAGCTCCTACTCACCCCATCCCAAAACATCCTTTAGATTATCCACAGAAAATCGGTGCTCTCCTCACATTTTCCCTCAGATGACCATAGCGTCACGGCCAGACATATCTTGATCTTTTCAAAACTTAAATTTAAACCATTAGAATTCCTAGTACTCACACACGCAAAGTCTACCATAGCTCGTACCACCAAGTCACTCATCAAAACTGCAACTCCTTCTCTCCCCCTTCATTCCTTTCCACGACCAGCCAGTACAGACATTTCACCCACACCACTTCATTTCACCGTTTCCTTTCATCTTTTGTTTCAGTCACAGCAGCAAATCACAATTTGCCCTTCTAAATACATCCAATCACTTCTCGTCCTCTTCTCCTCAAATCTTTGGACTGTTTCATAGTCATTGTTTATTACGATTCCTACAATTTCGCAGAAAATTACAAGGTCGCTTAGCGATCACGACCATCTCCGAGCATGCATCAGCAGATTCCTAGCAAGAATAGTCGTAGTGGCAGCAACCCAACCACCACCGTCCCTAAGTCGCCTTCCACGCACACTGCAGACTTACACGATGTGGGCATTTCTTTCTCCCCACACATAAGGATAAAGTAGTAGGGATGTCTGTAGGATGTTGTCTAGAAGAGCGGGCGAGGACATTAAGTATGTGTATATGATTATGTGTTTAAAAGGGGCAGTCAAGTAAATTTGTGTGCCAGAATGGTCGATGAGTGTGTGGAAGTGAACGCGAAAGAGATAGGCAAACCATTAAAAATGGGCAGGTAAATTCATTAACTTCTAGTATGAGTCATACTCTCCTCTATTATTATGTAAATTTATATACTGTATATTATAAATTTAAATTACTCACTTCTGTGATTCCTGTATTTGGTGACCAGGCTCAAAATTTTTTTAATACTTTTTCTTTAGCTTGTACTTTGGACTTTTAAATGCAAAACTACAGAAAGAAGAAATTTGAAATTGTACTCTTCAATAAAACTTGGAAAGAAATGAAAGCCACAACAGAAGATTTCAGGTAATCTATCAGTTAGTTTGAATTATTATTATTATTATTATTATTATTATTATTATGTATTATTTATTATATTTATTATTATTATGATTATTATTATGATGTATTATTCTGTCGATAATAATAATGATTATTATATATTATTTTATTATATATTATTATTGATTATCTATATTATCATTTTATTATTATATTATTATTATTATTATATTGATTATTATTATTATTATTTATTATTATTTATATTATTATTAATTATTATTAATACTATTATTATTGATTTATGTATTATTATTATTGATTATTATTTAAATCATTATTTATTATTAATTATTATTTTATTAATATTTATTTCATGATATATTTATTATATTATTATTATTTATCTCATCTATTATTATTTATATTAGGTTTTATCATTATTAATTATTATTTATTATGTTATTATTAGTTATTATTATTTGATTATTGACTTTCACATTCTATTATCTCTCCCACGCCTCTCTCTCTCGACAATGGCCCCTTTCACTCTTGTATTCCATTATCATTATTGCTCTGGTGCCCTCTCTCTCACTCTCTCTCTCTCTAATTATCCTCATGCTCTTTAAGGCTGGTGAGATGCTCCTCCATTTTCGCATTCCGGCGTGTGGGAAATCATTATTCTCTATAATTATTACTATCATGTCTACTCTAAATTCTCATCTCTCTACAGAGGATCTGATTCTGCTGTCTCTCTGTGCGAGTATGATTATATGATATTATTATTCCATTATATTATTATATTATTATTATTTTATTATTCATTATTATTGATTATTATATATTATTATATTTGACCAGTACTGTTGTGTCAAATCATTGGAAGTTCTTCTTTTTCTTATGTCTCTAAGATTCGCTGCTGTCTGCCCTGATTTTTATTCGTTATTAAGTTTTAGTTACTTGTATATCTCTCTTTATCAGATGTTCTTCCGTGTAAATTTTTATATTTTTTTTAATTTATTTTTCTCAAATATTACGTCCATCTATCTTGCCTTTCTAAATTACTTCTATAATTCATTTTATCTTATTATTATTATTATATTATTATGATTATTGATGTCATTATTGATTATTATTATTTATCTATTATTATTATTAATCGGTTTGCACTTTTTTTAGACTGGTTTTGTCAACTGGCGAGGTCACGTCGTTCGGGGGGCAGCAAGGGTGTGGTGAGCGATTGGTGGACTTTGTTATAGAGACTTTGCTACATCGTCGCGGATAGCCTTCGGTACTATCGCCATGAATCCTGGCTGCCACTACCTTCTCTCTACCTTTCATCCTAATAGTTTACTTTCTTTCCTGAGACCCAGCTGGCCGCATGTCATTTTTAATATACACCTAAAATATACATCTAAACTATAATATTTTTATAATCATTTCCGACTGAATGGTGGAGTCGTGTCGACCTACATAACATAAATACTTCCTGTAAAACGTCTCGGAAAATCTTGAATCGGGCTAAATTGCGATTCATTGCGTTGCTTCTCGTAAACTATCGTTAGAATGAATTAGCTGTTTTTCCGGTGAGAATGTCTCTGCTGTCTGCTAAAAAGACTAGCGCGGCCGCGTGAGTCACAGAAGGGCATGAGCAGGTTTATTCCATTCTTCCACTAAATTGTCATTTTCTTCCTCATAATCCATGTCGATGATCGGGTATAATGAGGTCCCTGGAGATCTATGCAAACGTCCGAAGGCCAGTGGCCCAAGATGGCATTCCTCCTCATGTTTTGAGGTAGTTTGCTTCTGAGTTGGCACCTGTCCTTTCGTTTCAACTCTACTCTCTAAGCCTTAATACTAATACTTTTATTCAGTGCTGAAAGAGCGCTTTTATTCAGCCAATCACTAAAAAGCTATGTCGCTCTTATCCTTCTACTATCGACCTATTCCTTGTTAACTGTATTCTGTTCTAAAACTCCTTAGAAACTCTCCCATTAAATCTCATTTTCCGACGATCATATAGAATATCATTCCTTCTTTCAGATCGTTCCCCCCCTTAGTATAGAATAATACGACGTTCGAGATCAAACTGCGGCTGACATTCTTTCCCTGTCTCACTGATCTATGGTCTTTGCCCCTTAGGGACTATGGGGCGTCTTGTGTGTAGCCGCTTAGCTATCCAAAGCTTTGACAGGATATGACACAACAATCGTTATCTCTCAAGCTAAGCTTACCTCCTTTGGATTTCCTCCTTAGCTTTGCTCACCCTGTGTCAGTTTTCTATTTCAGATCGTTGCCTTTCAGCTCTTGCCCGGTTGATGGAGGCAACCTTTCCCTCGCTTTCTTATTAATTGTGGTGATTCTCAGGGGTTTGTCCAATCCAACTTTCTCTACTTTTCATCAGTCGATCTCTTAGCTGCACTTCTAACTCTGTTCACTCTTTGCGATGTGACTCAACTCTCTTATCCTCCCTCATTTCAAATGTGCTCCATCATTTGTATCTTAGAGTTTGCCTCTCGTCTAACGGCTTATCCGATTCAATTCTGCCGACCTGGGCGGGATTCTTCAGTGAGGTAACCGCATATCTTGTTGAACTTCAACCTCTTTAAAAAGCCGTCGACCCAATTCATATCTCCCTCTCTAAAAACACCTCGCAAAACCTAATCCATCTCCTTCGACGGATCTAATGTCTCAACTGTAAACAACAGTAAACATTCTTGGCAAAACATATAAATAGCGCTCTGGGAGACCTTCATTCACATTCTTTTGCTAAACATCGGCCTCTGCTATACGCCTGCCGTGAATTCTGTTCAGATTTGCATGATTTTTTTCTGCTCAGATAAGCTCCACCTATATAAGTTGTTAGTTTCGCCCCTGTTTGAGTTCATTGTTCTCATTTATTTGGCGTGGATCCGGTTCCACGATCAGTTTTTGATAGAGTTGAGGTAAGGAAGAGACTTCATCAAACGTTCCCGTACTTCCTGTCTTCCTTGACCCCCTATTCCTGCGATAGACGTTGAGCGCCTATCTCTTTTCTTAGGTATTGCAAACGGACAGGTACTCGAGAGGAATTGACCTCTCGATTCCTCCCATCCCTTCGTCCCTCGTAACACAAAGAATATCTTACTTTCACAGGAAATACTGTGGAATATAGGCATACTCAAGATCACTCTTTGTCGTGTCCTCCTCTTTTCCACCACAACTATTTTGTGGAACTACCCTTGACATTCATCTATTTTCCTAACCGACGGGTTGGTTTACTTGTCCATTGTGTTTTTTTTGTGTATTATATATATTATAGATACGTATATATATATATACTAACTTATATTATATATATATAATATATTATATTTATATCTATATACTAGTTATATAGTTATTATATATATTAGTATATTATATATATATATTAAAGTAACTAAAATATAATATAGTTTATATATATATCATATATATTAATATATATATAAATATATATATATATATATATATATATGTAGTATATAGTTCATATATATATATATATATCTATATATATGATATAGTATATAATTATATATATTATAGTATTATAATTATTAAGTACTATTATATAATATTATATATATATATTCATATATAGCTATATATATATATATACTTATATAGGCCAAATTTGTAGAAACTGTACAGTGACTAGTGAGGATATAGTTCAACCACCTCACAAGGATAGCGTAAAAACAGAACCTCCTAAGTTTCCTGATCATCAAACTGGTAATATAATGAAAATTAATTTAGGGTTAAGTTAGGTTCAGGCCTTAGGTTAGGTTAGTTTAGGTTAGGTCGTTTAGTAAAGTATCTATTAATGTTACGGTTAGGTGTAGGTAAGCTAGGTTAGGTTAGTTAGGTTAGGTTTAGTTAGGTTTAGTTAGGTTAGGCTTAGCGTTAGTTAAGATTAGGTTAGCGTTAGGTTAAGTTAGGCCCTGGTATCACAGTACAGTTCTAAAATTTGCCATATATAATATAATAATATATATATATATAGTATTATATTATATATATATATATTATATTATATACATATACTATATATATACTTATGAGTACTATATTATATTATATGGCATCGTAGGATTTTTCTCCTGTTAAATTGCTTTGTGGCGGAAATAACAGGGCTAAAAATTTGGTTTATTTTTTTAATATTTTTATATGTTTTTAATTTTTTATAATTTACATTATCGAACAAAATCTAAAAACGCTCATCTTTACTTTTTGTGTTTTCTTTAATTAACAATACAACTGAAAATAACATTATTATAAAATAGAAAATAAATTACATTAGTGAGTTATGATACGTTAAGTAAGGTTATGTTGAATTACGCTAGTTTACATAGATTTAAACTCATTAATAGTTTCTTAATTAGGTTCTTTGTATTACAACCGTTTGAAGTCGATTAGCCACGTTATATCTTATGTGTAATGCCTATTGAGTTAAAAAAAAACTCTAAAGTTGGAAAAATACAAAATTTAACAAAATTATATTAAACTTTTGGCGCATCCTACTGAAGTATAATATATGTATATCTATATATAGTATAATATATATATATTATTAGTACTATATATATATATATATATCATACCTACTAATATATCTCACTGTCTCCTATATTATATATATTATATATACTTACTTACTTACCTACTATACCCTATATATATAGTATATTATATATTATACTATAAACTATAATATATAGTGACTCCAAGAATAAAGTAACTGTAAAATTGTAAAAAATTGTTTATGTTAATACTTATGCCAAGATTTTTGCGTAAGCAGATTTTGCATAAACTACACACCTTTTAATTATCAAAGCTTTTCTTTGCCTCAAAATACATATAATAATCACTTTTATAAGACTCACGTCGTTTCATCTCTCGTCCCTCCCACAAGAAATACAAGATACAAGAAATTACAATTTCGGAAAGGAGGTAAAACGTCGACCAGCCTAAAGACTGTTCCTAAGTGGAGAGAGGAGAGAGAGTTATGAGAGGAGAAGAGAGATGAGAGAGAGAGGACCGAGGCAAGGGGAGAGAGAGAGAGCGAGAGACGACGAGAGAGAGAGAGAACCTCAATCAAAAGGAAATCCTTGTTGTTTACTTATTGAATTAACCATCACTTTATTATTTCACCTTCTTTAAAATCCCCTCTAATATATACAGGCCTTCACTTAATAACAAGAAAACAATCGCAAACATACTTGTAGCCTACTATATATCCATAGTATATCATACATTATATATATATAGATATATAGTATATATATCTATTTCACCACCGTCCCTATAGTATATGATATATAACCTACTATATAATATACTTATTTTAGTCATTAGTATAGCCGATAGTATATATACTATATATAAACTATAATAATTTCTCCGTACTACTATATATATATATATATATATATACATAATATATATTATATATATAATCTATAGTAATACTATATCGTACTATATATACTATACTATATATAATATATATCTATATATAGAATAAATATAATATATATATATAATATAGTATTATCCCTCATATATTATACGTATATTACCTTCACTATATATAATACATATACTAGCAACTATTATATCATCTACCATATATACTATATATATATGTACTATATATATACATATATACTATAATACTATATATATATATATATATATATACTATAAACATATACTATATACTTATACATATAACCATTATTTATTATATAATATATATATAACCCTAACACCACCATAATTCAATATATATATATATCAGTGCGCGGTACCTTGAGATAGTATACTTGGTAGGGATGACATATATATTAATAATATTTATATATATTATTATATATATATATATAGTATATAATATATGAATATTATATATAACTATTACATTAACGTGCCGTATATAGATATATACAATACTATTACAATATATATATAATATATATTATAACAATAACGATTATATTATATATATATATATATATATTATATATAATATTACTATATAATATAATAATATATTTTATTTATATGATATATATATACAATATACTCTATAATACTATATATATATATATACTATTACACAGGGCTTCCAACCCTATATATAAATATATATATATATATTATATAATATATACATCAATATATATAATAAATTATATATTATATATATATCAATAATACTATATATATATTATATATATATATCGTTATATAGTATAATATATATATATATTCATGGGTACCTTGAAGTTTATACTTGGGTGGGATTATATAATAGTAGTCTATATATATATTATATATTATTATATATATACTATAATATATATTATAGATGATAATATATATATATATATATTATATATATATTATATATATATATATACTTATAATTAATATATATTACCTATAAATCATATATATACTATAATAATATATATATTATATATATATCATATATGTATATAATATATTATATATCATATATATTATAAATTTTCGAATTGAAAATTTTAATTACTATGTTTTAAACTTCCGTTAATATTATTTCCCCCGAAATTTGTAAATACTCCGTTCTCGAACAAGCATGTTTGCTTACTCGGTTTGCTGAATGAGGGACTTCTTAGCTTATATACTAAGCCTTTATTCACACACTGTTAGCCTTTGATACATCACAGTTCGCCTTTCCTCTTCTTGGAGGTACTATATATATATATATATTATTATATATATATATATATATTACGATAGATAGATAGACTAGATAGATAGCATAGATTGGAGATTAGATATGAGATATGATAAGATAAGAATACAGATAGTTATCGAAAAATCATTCTAAAGTCTGTTTAAAAATTGCAATTAAAATATACTATAGTATAATATAGGGTCTTATCTACTCATTATATAATAAGTTTATATGATAGGCCTATAAATAATTTTAGGTCATTACCATATAGTTATATTGCACTACTAAACATTTTTATATATCAAGTATAAATAGGTTTCAAGTATCTTTAACGTAAATTATATTAAATATTATTTGGAATCACATATGTATATATTATTAATAATAATTTATATATATAATAGTATATATATATAAATCGTCCGGGTACAATATATATAATAAATAATATATATATATATAGATATTAATTCATTTAAGTAATTATTTATGTACGGTGTACATGATATGTATAAAAATTTGTTTCATAACCGTTGCATCACTTTGTGCACATGCACCCATATAGTTAATCGCACAGGGCAAGACGCGACTCGTGCACCATATATTAGGTATCTTTGTTTAGTCCTCAGACGCGGGTCTAGTTTCGCTGTGTGCTTACCTTTATTTTCAATGCTCGTTGGAACTTTGGCGTCGAGAGCGCTTGTCGTCACGCGCAAAGCACATATGATAACACTTCTATGGAAAAAATTTTTTCACAACAGATAGTGCACAAAAGGGCACTGTGAAATGATATCCAGTTCCGTTCTATGAGCCAACACATCACCCGAAAAATGAAGCGCTAACACACTCAATTACAACCTGTGTGCGTCGGTAACCAGCTCTTATTATATATATAAGTGATATATATTAAATTTTTTTTAATTTTTATAAATATAATAAACTTATAAAATTATTTATTAATAATTAAATAATAGTAAATATCATTGATATTATATATATATTAATGACTAAGATAAGAAAGATATTATTATTATTATTGGATATTAATTTATTATTATATACATTATATAATTACTAATCTACTTTAATAGTAATATAATAATAGTAAGGTGAATATATGTAAGCTCGTAAGATTCAAATTAAGATTACGTTGTTAGGCCGAAGCACCAGTAGGATTTATTGCGCTTCTACCTGCAGACTCGCGCATCGCGACGACGGGAGTGGTGCACCAGCACTCGTCACCAGGGTTGCACCACCTGAGAGTCATAACCTACCAGCACTGCAACACTTTGGATTGTGCGCAGTGCAGCACCGCTACCTGTGCATCCTTAGCGAGGTGTTCGACTGAAGGAGAACGAGCCAAGCGCACCAAAGCAAGAACCAGAACCAGCACCAAGGAGGCACCAGACAATATATAAATATAATAAAATAATATGATTTATTTAATAACCTAAAATGTCAAAAAAATTTTACCAAAGTTTTATTATTAATATTATAGTATATTATAATATATTATATATATCTAAAAGTATTACAGTTTATATACATTAAATATCTTATGTTATACAATAGATTAATGTATTATGTATATATATATATATATTATATATTATAGAATATATATTATAGATAATACTTTATGAAATAATTTTAGTTAATTATTTGATATAGTAATATTATATAATAGTATCCGTGTTTTAATTAATAACATATATAATGTTTTAATAAATGAAGCGTTATAATGTGGTAAGAGTAGAGCGTGCTGTCGTGTGTGAAGGCTGAGTGTCGAGTGACATTCAGCCTCTAGTGTGGTGTGTGTCATGTGAGTGTCGCATGTTGTGGTGATGTTCTGTAGATAAGAGCTGCATGTGCACTATGGTAACTAACAGTGCTGCATATGTATAAGCTTAAATCTCGCGTTGTCTGTACATCATAGTGTCGTAGAGTATTGTCAATATCTGTGCTCGTACGTAGTGAAGAGTAGATTAAGTCTCGCCTCTGTATGTACAGCACTCGATAAAGAAAATAATCTAGTGTGAAGCTGTAGAGCTCAACACACTTTACGGTGCTCTGTATGTAAGATATAGAAATTCATGAAGTTGTGAATATAGTTGGTGAGTACTGTGTGCTGAGTGTAAGTAAATCTGTGTGAAGGTTATATCTGTGTAAGTAAATCTGTGTGAGATATTGGCAGCGGTGGTATCACACGTGGTAAACTGTCAGTGTGAGTGATGGTAAGAATGCTCACATGATGCCATGAGTGAGAGAGTGTGTGTGAGTGTGAGAGAGAGATATGGAGTAGATGCTCGCATAAGTGAAAGTTACAATTTCTTCGTGTGTGTAAGTGTGATGTGTGTACTAAAATTACAATTACAATGTAATAGGCCTTTGGGACCTTTTTTACTTCAGGATTAGCCATAAGAGAGTAGCCGATAATTAAATTAGATACGTAAATGGTAGTCACATAATATATATTACATATATATAACTGCAACACATATCAATCAATGATATTTAATCTCAATTTTTCATTTGTTAACATCATCTCTCGCTCCTCTAAACGCTCAATTCTGTTATTCTAACGCGAATTTAGGTTTTTAATGCGTTCCGACGTTCAAGTTCTACTTGTTGACTCCGACTATTTTCTTCCTCAATTTTCAGACAAAGGCAAGTTGTGCCAATGTGGTGCAGTCGTTTGTTTCCTGTGGTTTGATTTGAAGTTTTCGCGAATATTCTACTAATGCTTCAATATAACCTGTCATAATAAATTAGAAACATTCTCTCTCTTCTTCACTATTTCTGATATCATCATTCTTGGTTTATTTCAACGTTCCCCACGGCCAACTGCTTTCCTCTAATTCTCCAAGATAAAGTTTATGAACTTGCTATGGTTTTTCTATCCAGAATTACCCTTGAGCAGTTAGTGCAAGTTCCCTACTCGTATCTCCGATTGGCCTTTGATATTGATGATCCTCTAACATTCTAGTACTCTTTTTCCTAATTCTCTAATATTTCTTGATCCTTGTCTGTTTATTATATTCTTTCCTCCTCTGGGTCCTCCGATCACTCTCATTATCTCTGTCTGTTCTATCTCTTCATCGTCGCAGGAAAGACCCCCCCGACTACGGGCGAGAAAACGTTTTGGCACTTCGGTTCTTCTAACGGGTCGGAACTTACGGTCCGTCATCTATGCATTTCCCATGGAATACTACAGTTTTCGTTGGGAAAGGTCTCTCGGATAGTGTGTAAAGGCGCGGAAGTTTTAATTCTCTCTGGCATGGAGGCGTGCCCCCATGATCTTTACATTCAGTAAACTAGATAAACCTTGGTTTAATCTGGCTTGTTCTCGTTGCTATTTTAGCCACAAGGGACGCTTGCCCTTTAGTAATTTATCTGTCATCTTCAAATTCAGAACCCTTGCCACTTCTATTTCATTACCAAAATCGGTCCAAAAATCTATTCTCGCATGACACCAAAAAATTCTTTTCTCAGTAGAAAATGCAATAATCTTACTGGCTTCTCTCCCTCACGTAATATCTGACATTTTCAAAAAATTTTAAAAATCTTAACTTTTCCTTCTTACTCTTTCCCTTGTTTTAGGTTTTCCGTCGGCATAACTGCCGTTTAAAATTCCACTAAAGCTACAACTCTTTGCTCAACACCTTTCCTTCTGACATTCCACCATAGACGATCCATGTATTCGCTTCTTCTCCACCTAACCTCAACATATTTATGCTAATAAAGTAACTTCTTCAAAAGATGTTATTTCTGCTTTTTCAGAGCTTGACACTAAGAAAGCTTACGGTTCTGAATGTTCTGATTATATTCCTCCAAGTAGTTTCAAAGAACTTGTGGCTTCAGAGCTGCATTTGCCTTGTTTAAATTTTAATTCGCCTCTGTCTTTCTACTTTGGCTTTTTTTCTTATTGGAAAGGTGCTCCTGTACAAAAAGGGAACCAATCTCAACCTTCCAACTATTCTCCAAATCTCTCTAACTCTGTTCTTTCTATAGTTTTTCGAATCTACCCTAGCAGGAGGTTTTAAGAAGTAACATAATAATTTCAAATATAAATTATCTTATATCATACGAATGCACTAACGAGTGCACAACAAGTGTCTATATATATGCAATAACTATTAAGAGTCATCTCAATTATTAGTTATTACCATAATGTATTAAAATAAAATATAAGAGTAGAATAACAATGCGCAATCATAAAATAAACCAGTACTTAAAACAAAAGATAAAACATAGCAACACTTAATAATTAATCATAAAAATAAGTCTAGGATGAATTAGCAAAAGTGGCTTTTAAAACTACCTATCGCTTCAATGAAGGAGAAGAGAGGAGCATTAAAGGCACAGTAACAAGCAGAAAGTTCAAACGTCTCACGGTAGACATGAGGCAGCATAGCTCTCCGCATTACACCCCTGTCGGAGTAAAGGTCGATCCGCAAGTTAAAGAAGCACTGTAAGCAGACTCAAAGTTAAGCAATATGCAGGATTCAAGGCACTCCGATTTCATGGGGCGCAATCCGCCCTGGGTTTTCTCTCGAGGTAATTGTGTATGCATATTAGATACTAGCTTAGGTTGATAGAAACATGATATTTAGATCATCCGTACTAGGAATAGTCTTTCCTACGCTTAGGTGTGTTATAGATCCTCATTACTCTCATTGATCTATATTTATGAAACTGAGATCTCATACTGTGATAAGTGTATGTAATGTATGTAGAGTATAATGATGAGGCAGTAAATTTGTGACACGATGAATATGATTTAGAGTCAGTTAAACGCTAGAAAGTGATAATAGGTGTGCTAGGAATACGAATCAAGCGTGCAGAAAGGTTATATAGCAGTTAATTTTAGTGTTATGAGGTAAGTATAGCGAAAAGTTCTAGTACCTAACTAGACATCTTAGGTGTCTTAGGTATGATCATCGTTTATCCTCATATTGATAGGTCAACTACTGATATGATTTTACTGGCTTTACATGGTACTCGTAATAAGCGAGTGACCACTTTGATGAGTAGTGTCAATTCATAGTTCAGATGCTTGTATCTTTGATGGAATGGTCACTTTGTTAAGGTGGATTTTGTTAAGAATATAGAAGTGATGTGTAGTGTCTATTAATAGAGCTGTTGTAGATATGAGCGAAAAGTGGAACAGTATCGAGATAATGATGATGAGCACAGTTTAAGGCCACTATATACGCTTAAAATGAGATAGTAGAGTACAGAATTGAGTTATAAGAATAGGGACTCTGTAGAGATGACTATAAGTCATATCCATCACAGAGTCTGACGGTAGTCATGTGTTAAAAGTGTAGGTAAACCCTCTATTGATTTCTTATGTCGATTTGCTAGTTTATATATAGCTGTATGTTATGATTTATAATGAATATTTATAAGGCATTATTTATATCTATGTTAGTAGAGTAAATATCATGATAGAATGATCAATCATTAATGAAATTTTTGTCTTTATCATTTCTACTGCAGTAGTCATTATACTTCTGTGAAAAGATGTTATAAGGGCGGAAAAGATACTTATATAATTAAATAAGTTATTGTTATAGTACCAACAAATGATTAAAATGATGTCTGTAATCGTGTTACAGTATAATTATGATTGAGCCGTGAGAATGTTAAATATGTACATAAAAATGTTTAAGTATAAATCAATACTGAATGACTCAGTGAGCTATAACTTGTGAATGAGAGAAATTCATTTGAAATGGGTTTGTATGATGATGAGAATAAGAGAATGATAGTGACATGTATAGATAGTGGTAGTATTATAGGGATTTTACTTTCGAGTGCCCTCTTGAGCTGTAGGATTTACTGAAGACGTTAAATATCAGTGACGACAACTGCAGTTACCGGGCCTTGTCACTGCTGAGCAGGTCGTTGGTATTCCAAGCGAGACATTTATTGTCATGGCTTATGCTGAGCGGCGTGACATTCGCTGGTGCGGCGTTAGTTTTTTTAAGTGACGCTTTGCTCAAAGAGCTATCATTAGTCATTTACGTTTCAACTCTGAGATCGGGTCGAGCTACGCGGAGTTCGGATGCAGTATATACGCGTGTCACGACGCGAGCGTTCTCGACTCTGCGAAGGTTTTCTGGTGTGTCGTAGGAGAGTGTTCACTGTCGCGCGAGAGTTGAATGAATCAGACTATTCTGGTGAGCGTCACGCTGATGTGGAAATACCATGCTATCGTTATCTATAGTCAGTATCAAAAGTATGATTAGATCAAGTGAATCATCATATAGGTGGTATCAAGATGACTTCTTCAAGATGATGTTCATCAAAGATGAGGCAACAAAGATTGAGGCGATCAATGCTGGAGGCATCAGGATGTTCTGAGGCATCTGACTAAATTGTGTGTTGATGTAAGATCGCTTAGGCACAGAAAAGTGTTGAGATGGTCAATATATCATAAGCTTGGGTCTAGATATGTAAAAATGAGTACTGAGTACTTGTGAGAATGAGTGTGATAGTCAATTGATGGTACGTTTTGATACGAAAGATAGTTAGGAAAATAACTTTAATGTAATAGATTAAGTTCTGTGTGCGGGAGAGTGTTAGTGTAAGTGTTACGTATAGGTTTGACTTGCTCGTAAGCTGGTAATGAGGTGTTAGGTAGTGTGCTGATGCGGTATGTGTAGTGCATTCATATATAGTGTACTCCTGTGCGTAGTGAGTTGTATCAGGTTAGTGATATAGTTGTGTTTGCTAGTGTATATAGTGATGTAAACACTGATTGGCTGTGTACGTAGTGTGACGTCATATAAGTGTTATAAACGAATACTAAGGTCTCATAGTTAAGTAATGACAGATTATCTCATTTGTGCTGAGCTATTGTAATATATTACCCACAACAGATGAATCTTCATACGAAACATATATAACATCGAGCGGGTAATCAACACACTACGTATTAGAGTGCTATATATATTCGACGACTCAGTGAGATAGTGAAATTATGGCTTAGAAAAAGATATGGGCAACTCAGTTGGCACTTAGTGGATACGAAGAACGGTGTCGCATATGGCATCTTACGTTTTGATAGGCTGGCACTGCACTTGTGTACGAGCTACATTGTTGCACTGTTCAGCTTGGCTACATCGATATTGGGCAACTTCAGTTGGCAGGACATAACAACATTTCGGCACTCTCTCGTCTCAACTGTGCTCATTCATACACCTGGTTCATACTCGTGCATAGACGATATAGCTCATGATGAGTTACGACGTTATATGTCAACTTGCTAACATAGATATACTCACTTATCGTGTGACTTGAGATCTCTTCGAGTCAACTAGCTTGTAATCCCATAGTCAAGTCATATGTGTACATCTAAATGCGAAACATGTATGAACGTTTAGCATGATACTCTCTTGCTGGTTAGTATAGTAAATGAGAACTTGATTTTTTTGACTATCATAGTAAGATGAGTTATTTGTATCAATTAGAGTTGCCTTGTGAGTACAATCAAAAAGTTAGAGAATCCATTCATAAGTCCTGCTAGGGTGGAGAAACTAGTGGTTGGCTATGTCATGGTGTACGCTAGGTGAAGGTGGGTGGAGTCTATAGGTGCTGAGTGTGCTGTGTAGGTGAAAGAGCTGGGTCGATAGGTCTCACGTGTTTAGTGGTTAGCTTATGTCGTTACTGGCATCTAGGTGTGAAGAGAAAGAATCTGCTGTGACGGCTAGGTGTAGGCTTGTGTGGTGAGGATTCAAGGTGTAAGGTATACAGAATTTCGGCTAGGTGTAAGGAAGGATGGGTGGACGTGTTCCTAAGTGTGTCGTGATTGTGATTGCTGGTGTGATGGATCTAGGACTGTAGGCTGGTGTGTAAGTCTGATCTGCTCTGACGAATGCATGTCTGCTTATTACGAGGCAGCCCGTGTGGTGATAGATGAGACTGGGTGTAGACGCACTATATGGCGATGTTGATCAAGTTGTATACGGAACTAGTTGTGTTGCGTGAAGTAGGACGATAGTGAGGAAATGGTCGAGATGATATGTGGCGCGCGCGACCTCGCGTGTGTAGTAAGATTATCCGCCAAATATTGCGATTGTTGCATACGCTAAAGACCGTTGGCCATAGCTCCTATAGGTAAGAGTGTAAAAATGTAACTTGTGGGCAAAAATCTCCGTCGAAGATATCACCTCATCGCCGAAGAGAGTTAGAGGGGGTTGCGCTCGAACATAGGACTGGCACGTAGATATAACGTAAACGGGTGTCGCATTGACTGAGAGCAATCGCATCCTGTTAAATCAGGAGGTGTACAGCTGGCTAGTGTGGTCAGTGAATCAGACTCACGATGTCTTGTCTTCCACGTAGGGCTCTATGCAATATAGATAAATGTTATAGAGATGTGTCCTGAATATAAACTGTCGAGAGGCTTGACTAATAAAAAATTTGGGTTATACACACACAATGATCTAGTGCTACCAAAAATTACGGTGTTCCATTCAAGCAGTAACGTGATCATTTAGGTTGGCTACTCGTCTCCAGATAAAATTAGGGTCTATCTCAACAATAGAAATATATTTTTAAGCAGTCTTTGGTGTTCTGCGAATATATGATAGAAACTTCGCCACCTCTCTAAGTATCACAAGCGGTTAGAATGATGATTGACTTATCGGTGCCAAACACACTCTGAACTCCATGGACTATAGAATCCAATCAGTAGTTGGCAGGCTCAAAAAATAGAGTGAGGTACATCGTACGGACCTCAAATATTATAGCAGTGAACACGAAACAATAGGTGGATAATAGGGCCTCACGATGATGATCAAGTGGCATGTAATAAAATTCGAGATTCTCAAACAAGAGGTCCGTTCAATGTTCAACGTAAAGGTCAAAAAAGGTTCGAGCCGGAGGATTACATTTCGTTCAACTCTCCGAAAATCCTTCTACCTCTCGTCTGGCGTGGAGCTAGTGAGCTGACTGGTCTGAAGCCAGGAATATGTCAGAAATCATCGGTTATACAGAATCGCCGATTGATGCCTGGTGCCCGCCAAGTGAGTCGAGCCATAGGTTGTATTTCAATGCTTACAGTCCCTTCCAGAAAGAGGTGTCTACAGAAAATATCACTATGAGCAAACTATTAGTATACTTGCCTGACTCTAAATCTTTCTTCCACATGGAGTCTAACTCTATTAGTATCCCCATGATTAGATGGATTATAGGTTATTTTTTTTACTAATAAGAGAGAACTTTGAGTGATGCAATGCGGAAAGCAAAGATTTTTGAAAGACTTTTGGAAATATTTTTATAAATGCTTATAGGCCACTGTTTATATAACTACTGGTTTACTACAGTCAGGCGCTCCTGGTATATGTCGTACTCCTCTTAAACATTTCTGGGTTGCATCTCAAGTTGTATTATAGCGAGAGGCTCGGCTGCTTATCTCATTCGTGCGACAGCCGTATGTGTGTTAAGTTATGTTCATGTTCATTGCACACTCAAATAACCACGAAAGATATTATAGTCTTATTCAGTAGAATCATAAACTTTACTGATATGTTTGTCACTTTTATAATTCATTCATATATAGGTATATATATGTTAGTATATATATATATATAAATAATATTAAAGATTATATACCGAATATATTTACTGGTTAATATGCAGGTATAATTAATATGATAATATTGTACGTGATTTGGTAGATATTGTTATCAGTATTTTATTGATAAAGTACGAAATGGATTATTTTTTGTAATTTCTTGTTAGTTATATATATATCTTTTAATATGTTGATTAAGAGTATTGAATCACTATTGTTATAGTTAGCATAAGTTTATTCTTAGATCATTAAGTATGTATAGTCGGGCTGCGCGGAATTATAATTGGAGCTGTAATTGGACTGGCTATTCTTTATGCACAAATCAAAACAGGATTTATTAAATTGGATGAAGAAGCCTAATTTAAGATAAAGCAGCTGTGCAAATACTTGAAGTCGTTTGTACTGTTTTGTAATCTACACAAGGTTAATGGATATAATATATTTATGATTAAATATATAACTATATATGTAAAATGTAAAATTAACATTGTTATGTTAGAGACATGCTTGATCAAGTGTGAAATAAGTTTAATACGTATAATCATCTTTTTGAGAAATAGTTACTGTTAGTATTATATATCAGTTTATTTAGTGTTCTAAATGTGAGATACTTTAGTTATGATTAACTATATGATTTTAATTTTCGTGTGTTAATGATTGTGTTAGGTTACCTTAGTCTTGTACTATTATTTTCTTAAGATTTCAGTATGATTGACTATATGCTTGTTGCTTTCTTATTTCAGATGAATTAACCCTATTATCGTTCCTGAGTAATACTCATATTATATGGTCTGTTATGTATAATTAATACACGCGATACTCTTATTTTATGCGCTCTATATAAATGTCGTAGTACTTAAATTGTTAATACTATTTCATCAAGAAAGAGTGAACATGTAACAATGTAGATCTGTAATTGAGTACTAATACAGCTTATTGTATATGTTGAGAATAAGGGTCACTAGTAATAGGTTATATCGTTTCATTGATTATGCATCTGTATTTGTAACTTTTTATATCATGTTGGTCATGTGGTGCTAACTTGATTCCGTCTTACTTATATATAGCTTATTCCTAGTATATTAAGAATGTGGCTAAGTTTGATATCTGTTGTGGTATATTAATATTACATAGTGTATTTTATAGTATGATGCTAAAGTATTTAAGTATTTATTATATATGTGAAAACTTATTTAGTTACTGATATATATAACAGTATATTATATGAATTGTAATATTCATATCTATGTATAAAGATACCTTGATTTTAATGTTATGTTATTCAAAATATACTCGAAATGTGATTGAATCAATAGATCAATAATCAATAGATCAAAGATGGACATGAGGGTGGCCGGATGCTGGCTGGATGGTGGTTTGATTTACTGATTTAGGGTATGTAAAACGTTACAAATTTTAGTAAAAATTTGACCTTAATAATAGATCAATAGATCAACAGATGGTCAGGAGGGAGGTTGGATAGTGGTTTGATTTAGTGATTTACTGCTTTAGGGTATGTAAAACGTTACAATTTTAGTAAAAATTTGACCTTATCAATAGATCAAATAGACCACAGATTGTCAGGAGGGAGGTTGATAGTGGTTTGATTTAGTGGTTTACTGCTTTAGGGTATGTAAAAACTAATTTTTTTTAATATAAAAAAAAAATGTAAGAAATTTTTATTATTTATTTATTTTTTTTTCTTGATGGTTTGAAACCATTATTTTTCGAAATCTACAGAGCTCGATAACCTATATTAAAGACACAAGCATTGTTGTTATAACGAAATGTGTTTATAATCTTGGCCCCGCAGCAGCTCCCAGCACCGTGCCGGGCTAACGTCCTCAGAATCCGATACGCAACTATTTCTAGAAATTACACTCTGAATCCTCTCAGCAAATTTCAGCCAATTACGATAAAAGTAATTTATTTTTTTAGGGGTGGATAACCCCTTCGGGGGCCCAGTGGGACGTAACTTTGTATACATTGAGGTTTACTCATATTAACCATCTCCAAATTTTTATCACGATACAGATACTCTAACTATACTACACTACTACTACTACTACTACTCCCCATCTACTACTACTACTACTGACTACTACTACTATACTACTAAAATAATAATAATAATAGATAATAATAATATATATATATAATAATTAATAATGATAATAATATAAAAAAATAAAAAACTTCAGAAGCTGAGCCAGAGTCGGAGTCGAAGTCGGAGCCGGAGTCGGATTCGGAATGTGTAAAAAACGTTTCCTTACAGTGAACACGTTTTCGACTCAGTCGTTTCTCTTCGAGACAACGAATCTCGAACCATAATAATAATATAATGAATAATGTGTATTTGTTATGGTATGTGCGTCGCGCGCTCTCTCTCTCTCTCTCACAACTTGCGCATTGAATCACCTGGGCGATGATTAAAGCCGTTAGGCCCTAACTCAATCTCGATTTGAAGCGACCAAAAGGGTATAACGCGGGCGGTAGCGGCATCGCTCTTCCGGGGGTGACCCCCCTCTATATACATCCACCGACCTTGAAATTTACACGGTTTCGAGCTTATCCCATACATAGCTTATATTCCAAGTTTCAGACCTATAGCTCTATTCTTTCAAATCGAAAAGGCTGGTCTCGGCGCGGGATGTACCAATAGCTACTCATATATATATATTATATATATATATTATAATATATATATATATATATTATATATATATATATTATATATATAATATATATATATAATATAATTAATATATATATATATATATATATATATATATATATATATATATATAATATATATATATATATTCATATTACAGGGTGTCTACAGTTATGTTACAGCGGTGTATCACCATATGGGGTTTTAGTATGAAAATGTGTAAGAATATAAGCTCAATTATTTAATTCTTTAAGGAGGAATGGGATATGTTACTTTGGTATCTGCGCAACGCAGCAATAGAAAACCGCGCACAAACATGAGAATGTCGAATGGGATGATATATTTTTTTTATGGCTTCTGTGGAAATGCACATAAAAATGAGGAGGGCTCTTCCTCTCAACATTATTTGATACGGTTGTTCGTTACCACGCAAACAACTAGACGTTCTCCGTAGACATCATGTGCCCACAAAAGCCGAACGTGTCTATGAAATAATTAGGTTAAATACACTAGGTATATCCTAATAGTATTTAAAAATATCGATAAACTAACAAAGGAATTAAATTAAATACCTAATTGCATACCCTTTTAGATTAGCATTGAATATGTAGCGCGTAAATAAAATACGGCAATAGTGAAATGTGTACAAACAACTAACAGCTATCATATGGAGGTTATGTCATAACCTATCAAAATTAATGCGCCAATAAAAGTGTAGTGAAACGTATAACTTCTGAGTGGTTTGTTTAGTCAGAACCATTACATTTGGAACATGCCACGTGACCAGTATTTCAAGGACATGTTGGAGAGTGTACATCGCGCAAAAACAGGAATGCTCGGCAGAATTGCTGCAGAATAGGACAACGTTATCCACATCGGAACGAACCGCCGAGCCACATGGCATTCCATAAGAGTTTACAGACGGTTTCAAGGTACAGGGTTCGATAGTTCAACCCCCTCATCGACATACGGGAGGGGGTCGTGGTCCGTACATTCGACGTCCGAACTGGACGTTCTCTATGACACCCATGAAACTCCAAACGTCCCTCAGAATTGCGGCTAGTTCGGTCTTGGGAATATCGAAGAAACCATACGACTCATTCCGTGTTTGTAATATCAAACAATGTTCCATATAAGCCACACATTGTGCATGGTTTTGCATCGTGGAGAAAAACAAGCGGCCGGGGTTCCTGGCTGTCATTGATTGGCTTCTAATTGGATGTACAGGACTTATTGGAAAATATCTTATGGACCAATGAATCTGGCTTTACCCAATAACTTTATGTATAACAGGCGGAACTTCAATGTCTGAAGTTCCGCCTGTTATAATAACTTTATCCAAAACAGGCGGAACTTCAGACATTGAAGTTCCGCACAACCCCCATTATAACATTCACTAGCACATCACCAGGTCTCATTCTCAGTCAACGTTGGTGTGGTATACTAGGAATTAATAGGTATTATGTAGGGGCCTTACTTCTTCGAGTAGAAATTATTATGGACAGGACACGCGGTATTTATACCTTCATTTTACCTGCAAGTATACTAGTTATACTTGTTGATCCTGCTACTGAGTGATATATACTATATTCATTTAAGTGACTACAATATATAACGTATATACGAATATATAATTTTACTTAATATGAATGGTATATATATAATAGTTAGGTGACCTACAGCACAATAATGCGCTATAGTTATAGGATATAGACCTATATATACCTTGCGACATGAACCTTTCCCTGAGAATAAATGAGATCGGAAGATACTGGATATAACCATATTCCATGTAGCACTTATACGCCGTTATCACTACTAACTAACACTTACTTAGAGACTGTAAACTTTCTGTGGTACAGGGATAACTCTTCTAAAATCATACAACAAGTATACAACGGGTACATTTTTTGCGTGCGCGCTTTCTAAATAGATAAACACATGACGTTATTTTTCGCTACTCTTGCTACGGGGATAGAATTCCATGAAAGAGTGACTGCTACCTATACCTCCATGGCACTCTTGCTTGCTAAATTCAGGCAAAATGCAACATGCAGCAACTTGAGTCATCACACCTGACGGGTCCGCCCGCCCTTCTTCGTCTAGGAGTCGACATAGGAGACAGCCCCGCTTTAGTCGTTTCTTGACCTACCTCAAACGCTGTGAGAGGTTGCGCAATGCAATTACACGTGTGACACAAGTTCTGCAAAAGGCTGTATTACACTTGGTAAAGTATAATACCTATATTGTAATAGACCCTATGGGTAGGTATATATATTAAATTATATATATATATTTATTATATTATATATATTAACTTATATATTATTATTATTATTATACTAGGGTAATATATTGAGTAATATATATATAGTATATATATATATGGGTATTATATATATTACTATTTATATATTACTATATATATTATATATATATTATATTATGATATATTATTTGTATCTAATCTATTATATATATAAGTATATATTTTTTTGTCTGCACATAGAGTTAGATCGATCTATACATATACCGAAACTTCTGAGATCATATCTTTAAAGTATTCAAGGTTTAAATTGTGCAGTTTCAAAAGTCAAGAAATCATATAAAACTCAGTTTGTTTTAGATAGCGTCGAATCCAATATTCGACCCCCCACTTATAACTACCTATTTATATATTATATATATATATATATATATAAATATTTATATATTATATATATATTTACTCATATTACCCTTTATTATATATATAATATATATATATATATTATATATTATTAGATAATAATAATATCATAATATATATATAATATAGTACTGATCAATACTCCAGAATGTGGATAAATTATATCTCATGATAATGATTAATGTTAACGTATGATCAATTTTTAAGGTCCTTTATTGCTCAGCATTTTCATTAATGTTTTATAATACTTTTCCTCATTCGGACGAAGTAATTTTTTTGAAGCCGATTCGCAGAGAGGGTTTCCTTCGTGGCATGATATCTTCGAAGAACGTTACTTTCGGGAGAGGTATAGATTAATTACTTGTTACCAAGTGCTAACTTTATTTAACGAGGTAAATACCCATTTAAAATTAGAAGTGTTCTGAATAAAGAAAAGATGAAATACTAGACAGATGATATAAATACATTTTACTATGTAACTTGAGAATGAATAAAATTAATATGAAAGTTATTAAGGAATGTTCGTGAAGATATAAATATCTCAATATTTATTGGTGACATGTTCATTAAGAATTCTAGTCAAATCTCTTATATATTCTACATTTCTATAAACATGTGTCTATTTAAGATCTTAAGCAATTTTGATCAAACTACTTGTTATGCACATATCAATATGATTATTGTCTTTATTAAAGAGCGTGTTACGTGAATTCCAAATAAGTACATTAGTTACTTTGTATATCTTAATTTACTGCAATATGAAATCAAATTTAGTTCTATGCAGCGGACGTCTAGGAATCTGTCTACATGTGGTATCATGGCGAAGGTAATACGTGATAAACAAACCGTCAATAATAAAGTGCTATTTATATATGGTGCATTTCCAAACTAGAAGTCCTTATAAAATGAGTGATATCATTCTTTTGGCATGCGCTGCCATGCACATTCATCGATGTTAGGTAAGGCGCGGTTTCATACGTATTTGCGCGTAGGGCGCACGACAACACCAATCAGTAAAGTTGTGATAATTCCTAATTCCTTATATGCATAATGATAAGCTTAAATAATTCACGAACTTATATTCCTTACATAACATTCTTCAAAAACTGATAATCATGCCCGACACGGTAATGACAGATAGCGCTGTAAACATAATTCCTACGTAAGACACGCGCAAAATAATTTCTAATCGTCTAGGCAGTGTAGGTCACGTAACTTGCCAGGTAAATAATACTAGTTAGCTACGTTTACTGCTTAGTTGAGTGTATAACATGATATATGCTAGATTTAGTACCTAGACCGACCCAATGATACGTCCAACCTTTTTAATACTATACATAAAATGAAAACCTACGTTATCACATACGATCACAATGTACTTATTATCATAGACTTACAATAAAGTAAGAATAATTATGGAATAAATAAATAATTAATATAATACAATTAAATATCAATGGCTAAACCAGTTTCCCAACCATTTACCTTATATTATATAATTATGATATTTTTATATTATTATATTATTAATTATATATATATTATCTAATTATATATAATATATATTATATATATAATATATATATATATATATTATATATTTATTTATATATATATATATATATAT
>JABUQX010077756.1:0-15000 GCA_015478945.1 Trachelipus rathkii
CGTTATCTTTTATTATATTATTATTTAATTAATAACTTATATGCTGATTCCAAATATGATATTAGTTTTCTTGTACGTACTTTTCGAAAGATTCATTTTTGATTTTTTTTCACATTTTGTAATAAGCTTTATAGCTGATTCCAAATATGTAATCTGTTTGTAAGTGTCGTACTTTTCGAATATTCTATTTGTGAAAAAAAAAATTCTATAAAATGTCATTTTTAAAAAATATTTTAAATATTTCGAACTTTTGAATCATATCCATCACCACTTAAATTCATGTTATACCATAAACTGCAATAATGCTTGAAAAAAACAAAAAAAAACCAAATCAAAAACTGACGGACGTCTAAAACTATACCAAGGCCTATATATATATATATATATATACTAGTATAAAAATATATTAATATATATATATATATATATAATATATATAATATTACTATATATATATAATATAATATATATATATTATAATAATATAGTATATATATATATATATATATAATATATATAGTATAATATATATATAATATATATAAATATATAATATAAAAAATATATAAGATATATATATATATATATAATATATAATATATAATATATAAATATATATATAATTATAATAGATATATATATAGATATATATAAAAATATATATAAATATATAATATATATTATATATATATATATATATATATATAATAATATATATTAATAATATAATTTTAAATTAATTGCCGGCCTCTTATATTCAGGGATGGATGTAGAGCTACTTTGATAGTCAATGAATGCTCGCCGCCTCCAAAAATCCCTATATAAAATCGAGGATATAGGCAAATTTTATCTTAAGTTCACCATATAAATTTATTCCCATGAATTATTAAATAAAAAAATAAATCTTATTTTTAAAAAGGGAAAAAGAAACTAATATCCCCCCCATTCCATAAATATATATATATATATATAATATATATATATTAATATAAAATATATATATATAAATAATATAATAATATAATATATATTATAATATATATAATATACGCAGCATTATATCGTATGCTACCCCAAATTTTGCGTGGAAAAACTTTAAAAATAAGAATATGTGTAATTTATATCACATATCTAGAATTCACCATATTAAGTTTAAAGTTAAGTTAAGTCAAGTTAAGTTAATTAAGTTTAGATAGGCAACTTTCAGAAAATTAAATTATCCCAAAACATCTTAAATAACAATTTTCTTAAAATTTTCATTCAGTTAAAAAAAAACAAAAAATAACATGCTCATTTTCTCATATTTTTAAAAAAATCTCGCGCTGGAAATAAAATAAAAGCCAATATATAATATAAAATTATAATATAATATAATAAAAATAATATATATATATAATATATATATATATATATATATATATAATATATAGATAGATAATATTATATTATATAATATAATATATATAATATATATAAAAATCGCTGAATTTTCTAGGCGTTTCTAACCAAATAAATGTGAAATTTGATAGCGTACAATGTATAAAAATTATAAATAAATTACCAATTTTTACATAAAAAGTAAACACCAAGACATGGTTGGTGTGAGGCACTCCCTTGAGGAGTATCCAGTTGCAAGTCTGAAGTTTCTAGGTACAAACTATTAACTTTTGTATGCTTAACTATTAGCTTCTCAGAGACTCAGATTACGATGACACATTGTTTGAAGTTTAATAATTAAATTGTTAAATATATTACTTAAATACTTATTAAGATAAAATAGCCTGTATGTCATTACATCATACCTTTAAATAGCAATCCATAGCTTGACAAGTTCAACCAATAGGAAATACATATTCTGCAATGGGAATGAAACAATTTTTACCCAAATATATGTTAATTTGTAAAATTTAAACTATTATTAACTTATTTGTTTCAAAAAACTTTCATTTATTTAAAAATGACAATAATCAAATATTAATCATTTT
This sequence comes from Trachelipus rathkii, assembly GCA_015478945.1. Lineage (NCBI taxonomy): Eukaryota > Metazoa > Arthropoda > Malacostraca > Isopoda > Trachelipodidae > Trachelipus > Trachelipus rathkii. The sequence goes on from JABUQX010077756.1 coordinate 1,986, forward strand.
ATTTTTCTCTCAAAAATAGAATATAACAGAATTAACGAAACTTATCCTAACCTAGACTTTTAGATGGCCTTTAACAAAGGTTATACCTACACGTCCTTCAAGTTTCAGGTTATGAGAAAGTTTTGTTAATTCTGTTACAGCGACTTACACGGCGACTCGAGTCACTCGATCTAAAAATGAAACCTGGTCAGAAAGTAAACCTTTGCCAAAAGGCTTATGAATTGTACTTTGGGTGTAAAGTTGGGGACCAGAATAAGTCCTGGGCCCCACATGTATGCTGCAATTCATGTTCCAGGAATCTGAGAAACTGGTTAAAAGGAAAACGTAGCCTGTATAAAATTTGCTTCTCTTTGTACCTATGATTTAGGCGGATACGTGATTAGCCGACAAATCACCGTAATTGGATTGTTATTCTGTTTGACAGACATTGTGCAGGGAGGGTTCTCTTCAAAAATCCAACATGACCAGTATCCAACCTACACACCGCAATGCGTCCAGCTCCTCATTCAGATGATCTTCCTGTACCTACACCTCCCGATGAATTTACTGTTGTCAAAGAGGATGACCTCCCGGATCATGACACAAGGTATCAAGATCCTGACTTTGAGCCATCAACATCTATGACATGTTCACATCATGAAATCACACAGGAGGAGCTCAACGATCTTGTTCGAGATCTAAAGCTCCCACAAACCGATTTATGGTTTTCTGCTCTTAGGAACTACTGGGAGACTTGATTGGTGGCGCTTGACAAATCCAAAGCATTCGACCGGGTTTGCATCGTCACTGCTCTCCAAGCTCCCCTCCTTTGGTTCTCCTTCTCTTTGCTACTTAGTCTAGCTTTCTTTTCAAATCGCTCAATAGTGTTGATGGGGCGACTTCTTCTTCTTCTTTTTCTGTCAAAGGCAAGATCCAATGTTGGGCTCGGGCTGAGCCCCATTTTCAACCCCACCTAAAAATGGACATAAAATTCGGAATTTTCAGCCGACTTTGACCCTATAAACACCAAACTGTAGTTTTTTTTTTTTTTTTTTTTTTTTTTTTTTTTTTTTTTTTTTTTTTTTTTTGCCCGTCTTAAACGTTGTTTTCGGGTTCGTGACGTAGTCATTCTTTCAAACTTCAATTTTCAAATCCATGTTTTACATTTGTCAGAAAACACCCCTAAACTATTCGTGGAAATGACTTCAAACTTATATTTGCATATATTGTTTCATTTTTTTCCATCTTTCATATTTTATTTTTCCGATTTTTACATTGCGCTCAGCGCTTCCATTTCCAAACTAACTTTTGGATTTGAAAATGAAAAAAATTGCGATTTGAATTTTTTTCTACTCATCCGCTCAACATCACATTTTCAGGACGTAAAGTCGGGCAAGGGTCATCTTTTTTACTTAGATATTTGTGATAGCAAAAGAGAAAAATTTTTCAAAAATTATCAAAAAATATTTTTTTTGAAAATTTGTTTCAAGAAAAAATCCAAACCTAATGCATATACAAAGAAATTATCTAAGTAAAAAATGTGCACCTCCCCCGACTACATATGCCCTGAAATATTTGATGTTGATCGCGATGAGTGAAAAAAGGTTCCTTGGAAATGAGAAAGCTTAAAACTATGGAATATCTTGTACGTGCACATGGTGGATTGCTTTCGTGATATAGGTTGCAATATGTCTTTAAAACTACACTTTATGGAATCACATCTAGACTTCTTTCCCCCCAACCATGGCGCAATTAGTGATGAGCAAGGTGAAAGGTTTCACCAGTACATATCTATGTTTGGAAAGCGTTTCAGTGGGCGATGGAATGAAAGTATGCTTGCTGAATATTGCTCTTTCAGGGACACACCAACAAATGCCTACAAGAGGAAACGACCAAAAAAATCATTTTAGTGTGTGCTTGCTATAATAATCAAGACACTGATACAATTCAATGTAACCAATATGAGGAGTGTATGAGGATTATATGAGATGTGTGTCTATCAAAAAAAACGGTAGTACGTGATGGAGCTTTTTGGTTTTCATAAATGTAACGAGCACCTTTTCTTTATACCACCAATCAATTATCACTTAAAGACAGAAAAAATTAAAAAATTTGTTGTGCAGTGTAATACTTCTATAACCAATTTCGGTTCGAACTGCATTGACTCTTGATAACTTTAGGACGAGGTAGCTACAGGTTAATGTTATTAATTTTATAACTTAAAAATTGGAAAGAGATAACTTTTATATGTACTGGAAAAAAATTAGCTCGGTTCTCGAAAAAAAAAATCCAAAGAAAGGTTTAAAGATTAAAAGAGGGTTTTACGGAAGGAGACGAGAGAAAAGAGTGTGAGTGGGAATAGGTTTTTTTTTGGATATAGTGGTGGGTGGATGTGTGGTGTGGTGGAAGGTAGTGTGATGGTTATGGTTTAATATATGTTATAGGGTGGTGTGATGAGGGTAAGATGTTTTTATGTAATTTATTTTTTAGTATACTCTATAATTGGGATGGTAGGTATAATGATAGTTGATATATATATATAGTAGTATAGTAGGTGTGATATTTAAACAGATGAGGATATGTGGATAATCTCCACATAATACATACATGTATATGTTTGTATTATCATAATAATATTGTTGATTTTGATATATTAATATATATTATATTATATTAATATATATATATATAATAGTTATAAATATAAAATAAAAATTAATATATATATGTATATATATATAGTATTATATATAATATTTTATAATATAATAATATATATATATATATATATATATATATATAATATAATAATTATATATATAATAGATATATAATAAAATAGAGACAAGCACAGAACAACATTATAGACCGAAAAACTTTTAACCAGGAAAGAGATTAAATAATGATAATAAATTAATTAATAATAGAGAGAGATAAGATAGATCGACGAGAGATTGTATTAGAATAAATATAAGCATAATCATAGATATAAGCATAAATATATAATGACTAAGCGAGAGAAGGTTAGACAAGAAAGGAGATTAATTGGAGGAATAAGACGATAATGACATAGAGAGATAGGGATTAGAGAAGAGAGAGAGTAAGGATAGAGGGGACAGAAATAGCATTAAAAATATTAGAAAGAGAGAGAGAAAGATTCCATATGTGTTTTAAATTGTTTAATGAGTTTATGATTTAATTAATTAGGAAAACATATTTAAAAAATGCATAATGTCATTTGATTGACGACTGATTGAACGTCTCATTTTAGATGGCCAACTTACTAAATTTACAAATTGAAAAACAATAAAATGGATTTATATATATATCTATATAATATATATATATAAAATATAATCCCCCGCATTGTATACTTCTTTTATACTTTGTTATCATAAATATTTACATAAAAGTAATAGTAATTAAAGTTTTCTAATACTGATAACAAAGAAAATGAATATAAAACGAATTATAATATATAGATAAATAGTAAATATACAGGCTTAAGGTATCAATACATATATAGAATATTAATATATATTATATAGATAGATAAGCTTTCGTATATTAATAATATATTGATATTATATAATATTTAGAGTATATATATAATAATACTATATGAAATATATAATATAATATATATAATAATATAAAATAATATATATAAATATATAATATTATTATATATTAATATATATAAATATAATTATATATAATATATATGTATAATATAAAATTAATGATATATATTATATAAATATAATATATAATTTATAATTATTAATATAATATATATATATATATAGAATATTATATATATATTAATATATTATTGTTTGGGTTCAGTCCCAGAGAAGGCAGTTAATTTCTGGATTACCTTCTCATTTATATGTCTTGTTTCTTATAACATTATACTTATACTGTAATTGCTAGATATATTAGTGCGATAGAATTATTTTAACATCTTTTATATATATATTAATAATAAAATATATATAATGATATATATATATATAAATAATATATAATATATATATATATATATATATATATTAATATATATATATTAAAATATATATTAATAGATATATATATATTATAAGATAGATATATATATAATATATATATACTGATATATATTATATTGATAATATATTATAATATATATAGATAATAGTGTAATATATATATAAATATATATATATATATATATATATATTATTAATTGTATAAATATATATATTATATATATATATATTAAATAATATTAGTGAATATTAATATATATTTAACGCCCGGAATGGTCGACTCTCTTACCTGCCGAGAATAATTGAGGGACATGTGCTTCGTCAGTTGCTGACCCTGCTCTCACGCCTACGTTCATACTAATTATATTACTCTTATTTGTACTCAAAAACTAAACACTTTTCCCTCAGAGTTGTAAGCGCGCACACGAGGTGCCAGTCAAGTATGTCTTGAGAAAAAAGAAGCCATTATATATCCTTCTAACTATCGCAGCATAGCTCTCATTTAGCTCTCACGTATATTCTATCCAAGATCTTTTGAATGCAACGATTCTTAACTCTCATTTACTTCAGAATCACCTTTTAATTCTCATTCACTTCTTTCTGATCGCCCAGTACGGCTTTGCGCGGTGCGGATCACGAGGTTATTCTTTGAAATGGCGAAAAGTTTTAATCTTTTCCTTATTACACTGGGATTTATTGTAGGTTAGTTGCACACGCCCTAGGCGAAAACTACTACAGGAGACTGCTATGTTGCGTTGCTTTGACAGTATACCAACATTAGATATTGGAACCGGAGAGAAGATATTGGCAGAGACTGTCCACTGCTCTCCAAGTTGCCGCGACTCCTTGGGATTTCCTCCTTTTTCGTCTTGCTTACTTACTATATGTACTTAGATGGTTTATCTCTCTAAAATCGACTCGAAAATATCGAGTACTACATTGTAGTGAGTGACTGGAGTGGTCGAGACTTCTTCTGTCTATTTTATTATTTAAAATTTTGGATTTGTTACTCATTGAGGTTCATGTTTTTGTCTTATCCCCAATCTATTCTTTTACTTTTCATTAATGATCTTCTCCACCTGCACCTCTAACTTCCTGTCACCTTTATATATATACTACATATGGAATATAATATACATAATATTATATTATGTGCCGATCTCGAGCCCTTTCATGCTGTCAACTCATTATTCAATCGCTGCTCCCCTCCTTATTTTACTTCTGATGAATTGCCTCTCGTCTAATCGTTATCCGATTCTGTATTCTCGCTGACTGGATAGGTAATATTCCAGGTTAGGGGTCGTATACATCATGCAACCTTCTGTGAAATTTAATTCTTTGATTTAGATAAAACGATCAATACTTTCTAAAACGATATAGAACAATACTCCCTTCTCTATAAAGACAGACTCTTCCAAATACTTTCCTAATCTTCTTTAGTCGACTGGATTTTGTCTCTCGTCGGTACTCCTGGTTGACAATATATAAACATCCTTGACCTTTGCTGTACTATAAACAAAAAAAAAATGTCTTTGGGAAACCTCACATCAAACGTTGACGTAGGCGTCCAGAAGAAACTGGGGAGTTCTTTTAGGGACTGCGAGGACTTTTTTTCCTTTCCTTCAGTTTACTTAGCCAAAGCTATACAAGGGCCTCTATTCCGCCTTTTGTATGGAAAGACTGCCTTCATTCATAATCTGGGTAAAAAGAAGGGGGCAGTTTCGCATGATGCGGTGCTTCCTTCTTTCCTGCCCACTCGCTTTATGCTGGAATATCTATCCAATCTTCTGTGGTTTCCCAGACTGAATTTATAAGTACTCCCTCACTTCAAAGCGCTGGACGGCATGCCTCATCTGCATAATTTGCGTTAAGTGTGAATTTTCTGAGGCTAGGTGCAAACACCCCCTATATCTATCCCTTAGATATGTGGGTTCTTCGCCTGTAGACGGTGATTATATAATATGATATAACATAAGAAGTGAGGAGTTCTGAGTTTGACACAACTGATATAATATTTATATCATAATAATAAGGATTAAATAGTAAAAGATATAGATATATAATATATATTAAGATATAATTAATATATATATTAATATATATATATTATAATATAATATATATTATATATAAAATATAATGATATATTTAATATTAATATATATAATATAAATATATTATATATAGATATATATATATATACTAGAGGTATATATTATAATATATATAATATATAATAAATATATAATAAGTTATATTAATATAGGTACTATATATATATATATAATATATATATTAATATTAATTATAGATATAATTATATTTATATATATAATAATAATATCATAATAATAAATATAATAAACTTATAATTGAAAGATGTATATGCTCATTTATTAAAAAAAATATAATTAAATTTTTTATTTTTTAAAATAGCAGAAAAATGGATTTAATTTTAAAAGATTGTATATGAAAACAAATTGTGTAAAAACGGTTGATTGTTTTTTTTTTAATTTTTTGGGTAAAAAATAGATTTATAATTTTCCAATTTGGTTTTATATCTAAATTTAAAAATAATTGATGAGAGAAAAAAAAAAACATTTTTTTAAAAATAATTTAAAAAATAAGCAAAACAAAAAACAAAACCAGAAGAAAAAAAAATACAGGAAAAAATCAATCTACTATAATATATATATAAATATATAGTATATAATATATAATATAGTATAATATATATGATATAATATTATAATTATAAATACATATTATTATATATATAACTATATAGATAACTAATATATATATATATAATCATACTTATATATATATTAGATATATAGTAAATATATATATATACTAGTAAGATTAAATAATAAAAATTTAATACTATATCCTTTGCTATTCTCATTAATAATTTAAATAGAGAGCAGAAAAATTAGTGAAAAATTGCGCAAAAAATAAAAAACGAAAAAGAAAAAATAAAAAAAAAAAATATAAAAAAATATATAGGAAAAAAAAAAAATAGAAAAAGAATAAAAAAGGAAAAAAATAAGAAAAAAAAAAAGGAAAAAAAAATATTAAATAGTTAAAGATTCTCCTTTTTTATGAACAAAAAATATACCCAAAATGTTAAAAAAAATAAGAATATAAAAAAGATAAAGAATAAAAATTAGATATAAAAAAAGTAAAAAAATCTCCATAGCTCATGTTTGTTACTACTTGTTTGGGTCTGCGTTTAACAAATTAAGCTCAAAATCTACATAATTTGTTTGTTCAACAACGAGGCCGTAAACACTCCGCAATTCTTTTTCATAGACACATAAAAACACACAAACTCTTTACATTTCATTTAATAGACATAAATACACACAAGTATTTCTCTATTCTCTGGAATACACAAATAAATAAATACTTTACAATCTTTTTCAACAACATATAAATACATAAAACACCCCACAATCCCTTTTTCATTTACACAGAAGTGTAAAAACACCCCACAGAAATATACACACACCCCACAATAATTTTCATAGACATGCAAAGACACATCAAGCATTTCACAATCCTTTCATGGACGACAAATTCACAAAATACTACGCACTTGTTTTTCATGGAAGCAAAATTGAAAAACACCCCACAATTTTTTCATTTACACGCAAATACACACTAGTACTTCACAATCCATTTTACAGTGATACCAAAGCACCGACAACATTATTATTCTAGTCACAAATAGTTGTAAGCAAATCGCTATTCTCTGAGTGCGAACAAATACTCCACAAAATTCTACATTCTTTTTTCATTGACCAACACAGGCACCTCTACTCCATAGATTTCTTATTCATCGACACTAAGAAACAAATCCCCTAATATTCCTCATTACAGGCATCCACGCACACCACACCACACTAACACACACTTTAATTCTTTTTCATGGACACATTACAACCAATTCTTATTCCTTTCTCAAATGATACAAAATATATACTAACGTTCGTATAATTTCTTCCACGGGCGTCACATGAATACCCCAAGCACCCACAATCCTTTTTCATAAAACCACTAAATGCATACATAATATTTCCACTTTTTTGAACAGTAAAACAACATAGATACCTCCCAGGAGAGCTAATTCTGTCGTGCCAAAAGGAGGAGTGAGCGGTTATCCTACGGCCCCACGGCCGCCACGGGCCCCACCCCATTCGCATAGCCGTAAATTCCTCTGCACTTTCATATCTTTGTGATTGTCTATTTGGGAATTGTTTTAGCTTGTTAAACTTGCAATTAATGACTTTTTTAGTGAAGCTAGATTGACAAATTTCGCAAGTAAAAAGAATGCGCATCCGTTCACTCTGTTTTACCAGTACCTACCATTGAATTAACATGTAGTTACCAGTTCTGCCACATGATTACACTCTTATTACCAATATGCTCATCATCTATTACCATATTTATCGATATTATATTATATATATATATATAGTATAATATATAATATATAAATATATATATATATATATATATATATGATATAATATATATATATAGTATTATATATATATATTATAATATATGATATATATATATTATATATATATATATATATTCTCAAGTGTTCAATCCACACTCTCCTCACATCCATTTTCATCACGTCAGCGACTTACCATTCCTATTCATTATTCTCTGAAGATTCCCATTACTCTTATTTTAAACCTTTTCGCAACTTTTCAGAAAGCTTTCTGAGTGTCCTTGTGAATAGTTCTCATCCACGGTCCTCCTTCCAACTCTAAATTTACCTCTTTGTTCCTCCACGTATTTGCTGGAACGTTTAAGACTTTCATTTTCTCTATATATAATTTCCATACTCTTATTTTTGAGACGTTCATCAATTGGCCTTTAGCTTCATTCAACTACTCTACTTTATAGCTTTGAACGCTTGCAATTATCTCTTTATTTCCATCCACGTACTCACTTTGGCATTTCTTACTTCCTACTTTGCACACCCAAAAGTACTAATTGGTTCTTACGACTATACAAGCTTCCTTCAATTTGCATCCCAGATTTGTCAGTTCATCTCGTCTTTCAACTGATTTATTTGTAAATGCTCTCAAATACTTGTCCTTATTACCTGTTGACTTAGCTTCTCACTCTTAATTCTGACCACTTTCCTTCCCTTATATCACCTCCTCTCTCATCCATGAGCCCCATTAAGATAATTTGTTTACATAAAGCAATCATAATGATGTTGATAATCCCATCCCCAAGCCCTCCAACCTGATTTAACATCCATCATATACTTCAGACATGATTCTTCTCACCAACAACTTTGATACCCATCTCAAACCTACACCAACTTTGGTAACTGTGAAACCTCTTTATACTCGAACCGATGTACTTACTTACGCACATTCCTCTTCCTCACAGAATCATGCCACCTTCCACAATCTTATTTTCTCCACAGACCCAAAAGAAACCTGGTTATAACATCCATTTTTGATCACTATACCAACCATTTCAGTCACATAATACACGTCAATGGCCTTATTAACCACCGTCCAAAACATCATTCAGATATTCCAGAAAGTCACAGCTCTACTACCATACCCCTCAGAGGAACCATTATGTTACATACACACAGTACTTGACCTGCTAAATTTAAATTTTAACTATTTGTGTTCTTGCTACTGCAACTGAAGCAAATATTAATATATATATATATATATATATATATATATATAATAATATATATATTATATATATTAAATAATTATATATTATATATATATATATATAAAATATTATATATATGTATAATATATATATAATATAATATATATATATATATATATATATAATATTATATATAATATATATATATATATATATATATATATATCATATATATAATTTAAATAATAATATATATATATATATATAATATATAATATATAATATATATATATATATATATAATATATATATATATATATTATATTTATATATATATTATATTATATATATATATTATATATATTATATATATAGTATAATATAACTAAAGCCTCATGTCGATTTCACTGAAGTCCTCCTTCCCCATGTCCATGAAAACTTACACTGAAATGTTTATTAAAGAGGGAATGAAAAGAAAGAAAAACGTTAAAAAAAATCTGGAAATGACCCTGAAAAAAGTTATGACGTCTCCAAATTTTTAGATTTTACAGCATGTAAATTCTATTTACAGAAAACCTTTTTCATTATTAAAGTTCTTTATAGTTTTATCATGGTGTTGATGCAAAATTTAATTTTCTTTCCCTAACAATCACTGGTCTGTGGTACGGAGGCGGAGACGTGCTCTTAAAATTTTTTGCTGTTGGTTGGTGTTTTTAAATGTTCACGTCAATGCAATTTCTATCATCGTGGGTGTTCGATAAACTTTTATTACTTTTTTTCTAATTAAAAACATTGGCAAAAAATATTTGAAAATCGCATTTTAAACCATTTTTCAAAGCGGCGTTAAGCGCTAAAATTATAATGACTACACTGCACACGCACACACACACAGTCACACACAACACACAGCACATCACACACATATATATATATTACTATATATATATTATATATATTTAATAATATATATTAATTAATATATATATTATATATATATATTATATATATATAATATTTATATTAAGTAGAAAGCAGTGTTAAAGCTGGTTAGTGGAGTATATAGATAGTTATATATATATATATATAGTATATATATATATATATATATATATATATATTTATATATATATATATGATAATAATATAATATATAAGTATGCGAATGACGTTCGTGAGTCTATCTGCTTTTCGTAATAGGTTATTTACAACGGCAGGTTGCTCGAGAGAATTTGCCTTTCGCATTGCCTCTACCACTGCGTCGCCCTCTTAACACAAGAGGTGCCTTGTTCTCTCATGAAAATTGTGTAAAATATTGAGACTCAAGATCACGTCGTTGTGGTGCCTCCTTCTTTTTCCAGCACATCTGTTTTGTGGAACTCCTTGCCTTTTTCTATTTTCTCTGCAATATTCAATCCTTCCTCTCTTTAAGTCCCATGTCTGCGCCCACCTGAGACAATTGCTTTATGCAAGGGACGGGATGTTAACTTTCCATTTGTTTTTTTTTGTTTTTCTTTTCTTATTTGTTATTGCCCCCCCCCTCTCCTTTTGAAAGGAGGGCTATTCCCGTGAGTGGTGCATCGGGAGTATATATATAATATATATATAATAATATATATATAATATTATATATATATATAATATTATACTATGATATATATATATATCAATATATATATTATATATATATATAATATTATATATTATATAATTATATATATATATATATCACATATTATACGCATCGTCAATGATGAAGCCTTTTTAGTCATTCAATGCCTCTTTTGTTGCATTTAAAAAGAAAGTTTCTATTTTTCTTTTCCTGCAAGTACAATCAACTACGCATTACTACTACTACTACTACTACTACTACTACTACTACTACTACTACTTGTGTTACTACTACAACTACCATTTACACTACTATTACAACTGCTACTACACTACTACTTTATTTATTCTATGTGGTGACCTTCTTCTTCTTCTTCTTCTTTCTTCTTCTTCTCTTCTCTTCTCTTCTTCTTTCTTCTTTCTCTTCTTCTTCTCTTCTTCTTCTTCTATATTATTATTATATATTATTTATTCATTATTATATTATTATTATTATTATTATTATTATTATTATTATTATTATTAAGGAAAATGGACAATCTTAGGGGCTTTTTAGGTGCGAAAAGAATTGATAAAATGAGGAATGAACGCATTGGAAGTTGGTGTGTAAAACGTAAAGATAAAATGAGAGAAAAATGAAAGTTACGTTGGAGATGGTTTGGTATGTTGAAAGGGGATGAATAGTCGGTTGGTTGGGCTGATGCATAGTGGTGAGTATATTGGGAATCGACCAGCTGGGAGACCGAAGAAAATGTGGATTAGGTTAGTAAAAGAATGCCTTGGAGAGTGAAATGTGAATTTGGCAGAGGCGAGAAGAAAGGTGCATAATACTAATGAATGGCGGGGTTTTGTGAGATGCCATAGTGAGGGTTCATAGCGGGCCCGTGAAGCTCTAGGGTGGATTTTCTGACTGCGACGAGTTCTCGCTAAAAGGTGTTAAGGGGGGCTGTTATTCTGGGCTTTCTTTTCGACTTGTCATATTCTTCTATACTACTTTTCTGTTTCCAGTTTATGTGTCGCACCTTACCCCCAGTCTTGGGGAGAGAAGGTGGGTGAAAATATCTTGAAACCTAAAATAGAGGTTAAATGAATAAATAAATAAGTCTAGTCCAAATAAATGAATAAATAAGTCTAGAATAAATAAGGGGGCCCCCTTATTTTTTCTAGACTTATCCTAGACTAGACTGGTTCCTCCCTTCTTTTGGACTTTTTCTTTTTAAACATCTGAAACAAAATCATTGAGGTCTTTAACACCATTTAAGTAAAGGTAACATTTTTCCTACTAAATCAACTTTAATTTTTATTTCAGAATTGAAAATAGTTGCACCAGATCTTTCTTCTGAAGTGTAAGTTTCATCAAAATCGAATGAACAATATTTTCTTTTTTTTAAATAAAAATTTCCCCTCCCCCGGAATATAGACTGCCAATAAGTGGTGGTATCAAAATTAATAATAATAATAATAATAATAATAATAATAATAATAATAATAATAAATAATAATAATAATAATAATAATAATAATAATAATAATAATAATAATAATAATAATAATAATAATAATAATAATAATAATAATAATAATAATAATAATAATAATAATAATAGAACTACCATCACATCGTTAATAGTGGTGAGAGCCGATTCTGCGAACCGGTATTAAAACTTAAAACTTTTCATTAAAGTGAACCGGCAATTAATTCTTTTTTTCCGGTTTGTTTAAACATT